>JAPJBO010000209.1:0-287711 GCA_030068145.1 Diplonema papillatum | reverse complement strand
ACCGCACGGTGACCGCCACTCGGCGGCCAGGACGTCGCCTTCACTCAGCGACGCTCGCTTCACTGCGAGCTCGCCGAGGTCGAGTCCTTCCGCGGCATGCCGCTGGCCCTGCTCCGTAAGGCCCGGCGATGCCGCGTGCCGACTACGCTCAGCGACTCGCCACCTTGAGTCTGGCTAAAGTAGCACCTTCTCCAAGTTGTAGGGCGCTGTTGACGGACTTGGGCGCGCCCTTGACTGTAGACACCACATGTATCATATCCTATCGTATTCCCGGATTCTAAACTTCCTTATGGGCGTGAACCCTACTGTAAAATACTTGGACCGGAACCTTTTTGGACTTTTGGCCCAAGTTTTGGGGTTTTGAAAAGTATTTCGACTTTTTCCCGGTCCAACATTATTCCGAACACGGTAGCAAGCGCAACGGTAGGGTACAGTTGTGCGGTGGGACCCTCTGAAATTTACAAACCAGCCCAGATTTCGGTTCGGAACAGGTGGATTTCTACTAGGACACTAGTCATTTTGACTAGTGCACTAGTCATTTTTACTAGTGTTTTTACTAGTGCACTAGTCATTTTTACTAGTGCGCTAGTCATGCTTTTTCACTAGTAAAATGACTAGTCAAAACACCTTTTTCACTTTTACTAGTGCACCGTGAGGGAACAACCTGGGGGGGGGGGGGGGGTCGGGGGGCGCTGCTCACCTGTCAGTCTCACAACTGCCTGCCGCCCCAAGCGCGCGCTTGTTAACAAAAAAAAGAAAAGCCTGCAAAACTGCGACGAAATAAATTGCTTTTTTTTTTTTTTTTTTTTTTTTTTTTTTTCCGATTCTGCAGTAGCGATTTGAAGAAGGAAAGAAAAAACAAGGGACAGCGAGAAAAAAGAGGTGTAGGATAGAAGGGGGGGACAGGGTCTCTGTTTCGCGAGAAAAGAAAAAAGCAAAACGCGAACATTCACTACTAAAAACACTCGACGTAGATGCTTTGACTCCGAGCAGAAGGGAGGTAGAGGGGCAAATACAATACAAACACAATCGGATCTTTTCTCACGCAGGACCTTGACCTGTTGTATTCGTGTGTCTTGTCGTGTAGGGGTAGACCCGCATGACCTCACGTCCGTTCAACACGTGGTTCGGTAGTTACAGCACTTGGGATCCCTTCGGTTCTTTGTCAGGCAGCTTCATCGAGCATTTTTTTCCACGGGTCTGCAGTGCTCCCTCAAACCTCACTTTTAGCGAGGAAACCTAAAACCCTGGGTTAGGCTTTTTTTTTTTTTTTTTCCTCCCCCGCCAGGCTCTCGCGTTTTGATGCAGGCTACTAGCTTCTGTTGCAGGGGGGCACCCGAGTCTTTCAAAGGGGGGACTCCGGCCCCCCCGGCGAACGGTATCAACGGGAAAAGGGTGAGAAATTCCTCACCCTCTTTTCTCCAGTCTCTTTTTCTTTGAGGAATTCCTCGCACTTTTTCGTTAGCGGGAGCACTGCGGGTCTGGCGCTTCCTTCGTTTTTGCGCACTTCCTCCAACCTAACGGGAGTGAGAGTAGTACGCTGCCATCGATCGGTTTTTGTGCTTCACAAATTGCGTATTTTTTTAGACAAAACAGTCGCCAGTCGGAGAAAGAAATGCGTGGTTTCGTCTAATTATCTTACTTGGCCGTGTTTGTGAAGAAATGCGTGGTTTCGTCTAATTATCTTACTTGACCGTGTTTGTGAAGAAATGCGTAGTTTTAGAGTTAAAGTTCGCTTTTGTTTTATTATTTTACTTGTTAGTTGTCGACAACTTTTTTTGTATTGAGGTGTCATTCAGATGTAAATCCAAAGCCGCCCATGTCAAATTTTGTTAAGCAGCGGCTGCCAAAACTTGCCGTGACACCTATGATCAAAGTAAAGGAGGAAAGGAGAAAATGGAAAGTCGCGCGTCTCCAGGACGCCTGAATCTATTTTAGCGTTTATTGTGGTTTAGAGGCTCGGTGTTTTAGGGTCTCCGGTTGACCATTGAGGCTGTGAGGCGGGTAGTATGAGGGTATTAGGTATGATTATACACTTTAACTACGTCTTTTTTCTCGCGTTAGAAGAGACCCGGGCCATCCCCCCCCCCAGAGGCTGGGCTGGCTGCATACGTGCATACGTATGCGTATGCAGATTTGAAAATATGCATACGCATACGGCTGCATACGTATGCATAGGTGGGGCTGTGTGAGGCCAGCCCGGCCTTCTGGCTGCTGCGTGACGGGCCTATGAGTGAAGACGGTGGAGTCCAGAGCCCCAGAAACTGGAGTTAAAGCTGGAGTTGAAAAAGCGGGTGTCACACGCTTTTTAGGTGTGACTCGCGCCCTCTTTGACTGCAGTTTCTGAGACTGGACCTCACCGTGTAACAATGCAATGTACTGGTAAGTAGAAAGCAGGTCGATGAGGATGCGTGCCACGGTCAATGTCTGCCTCGCTTTTTCCCCGACGACGTCGAACGCCAGCTCGAAGCACTGAACGAGCATGCTTCATGACGCACGACAGCCTACAACGGGCTGGCGGAAAAGGCCCGCACCACGTGGGCGGGCCTTTCCGCCAGCCCGTTGCTCAGCAGATCCTGAGACAACCAGCTTCGGTTGCCTCATCGGAGCGCGGCTCGTCGGCTTACGGGAGTGAACACACTGCCCGTGTACCCCGGGTTGCGGCGGACATAGGTTCCGTCGACACTCACGAAACTTTGCTTTTAAGTATCCTTTTCGACTCCCCCTTCGTCCTGGACGAAGGAGGTGCATTGCCAGAGAAGCCACAGCCACATGCATAGCCGTATGCATATGTATGCATAGCCGTATGCAGCGCCGTATGCGTATGCAGGTTTGGGCGCATACGCGTATGCAGCCGTATGCAGCCACCATAGCCCAGAGGGGGTAAACAAAACTCGTTTTCTTTCTCTGGAGCGAGATAGGATAGAGACAGAGGCGTCGCCAGGTGACGATTCTGCTTCGACAGACCTCGCCCCGCGTCGTCGCTCAGGAAGATCGTTGAAAGCAGGTACGGGGCTAGCTTCCATGTACCGGAAACAAGAATGGAAACAAGATCGGTCGATATGTCCGTCTATCAGCAGAAGATGGACCGGTTCAGGTAAGTTCGACCGCAATTGCAGCTTTCGCGCGGTGTGAGTCCAGTCGAAGCAGCGGTGATCAAGAGGGTGTGCCCGACACCCAGAAAGGCAAGCCGGACTTGCAGCTTGCACGATGGCAATCCTTCCTTTTTAGCGTTTATTGTGGTTTAGAGGTTGCCAAGTTTGTGAGTGTTGCGACCGACACCAAGAAATACTCGAGGGACTGCCTTGTGCTCATTTCGAAGGAGGCTAGAGGGAGAAAACAATACAACTAAAAAGTGGGTCTTTTTTGTTGAACGCTTACGCCCGCCACTAAACCCAGATTTACCTGTGTTTCGTGTGGGCTACAGCACATTTACCTCCTTTGATCTATCGCAACTGGCAGTCTCCTCAAGCATTTCCTACAAAGCAGGTGTTTCTACGAAAGAAATTCGCTTTGAATTTAGTCTTGGGCCCCCCACGCGCATGCTTTTTAGGTGAGAAAAGGATGCCGCTCTTTCGCCAACATTTGCTTCGTTCGTGTCTAAGCCAAAAAACACAGCACATCACATTGGCGACGTCTTTTTTTAGAGTGAAAGTTTTTGTGTTATCGACGATCCCGAATGGACGTACAGCAATTTTTTTAAAAGTACATCTGTACTGACGGGAACATTTCCGGAACAACGGTTGCACATGAAAGAGAAAACGAAGCCAACGAAAAAGTGCTAATACAGGAAACCCCCCCCCCCCCCCCAGAGAGGTTTATACCCTGTACACGCGAAGAACAAGAAACTTTTGCCTTATTCTTTGCATCACCTTTGGTCAGTTGATCCTGATCGTCCGTTGCTTCGTGTATCAGTGCAAGCCCCAACTCCGGAAATGTTCTTGTTTTGAAGCAGCCAGCGATATTTCTAACACCCTCATGAGATAACACGTAAAGAATACACTCCCGAACGATTCGAGTGCGGAGGCAGCAGAAATTGTCGCCGCCTTTCGCAAAGAAGGCGAGAGCCCAAAACTGTGGACCAACCACTCAGGTGGCCCCAAAACGCTCCGGAAATCCAGAAAAAGTGGTCGGATGCTGGTTTAGGCCGGGATAATTGCTGCAGAATGTGTGGGGGAACATTTCCGGGCTTGGGGCTTGGCACTGGTAAGCGAAGCAACGGACGATCAGCATCAACTGACTAAAAAAACGACAAGGCAAAAGTCTCTTACTCTTCGTGTACAGGGTATAAACCTCTCTGGAGGGGGTTTCCTGCATTTAATAGCACTTTTTCGCTGGCTTCGTTTTCGGTACAACCGTTGTTCCGGAAATGTTCCCGTCAGTACAAATGTACTATTAAATACTCGACGTTGCTGCTTTGACTCCGAATGGCGTAAAGGTAGAGAATACAAACATACAAACACAAGCTGATTTGTTCTTCGCGTACACCACCGTGTGTTGATTATTTTTCACTCAGAACTTTTGACCTGATGTGTTTGTGTCTTGTCGGGAAGGAGTAGACCCGCACGACCTCACACGCGGTTCGGGGGTTTCAGCGCTTGGGATACCTTCGGTTCTTTGTCAGGCAGCTTCGTCGAGCATTTCCTTCCAAGCTGGCGCTTATGTAAGAAATAAGAGCTCGTCACTCGCACAACCGCGGCTGATACAAAACTAATGATGATGATGACGGGAAGAGAGAGTTGTTTTTTTCGTTGAACGCAGTGCCTGATCGTTTTTTACGTAAAGCTGGATTCAGGACGCAAGTGAAAACGCCACGGTTTGCGGCGACGAGCTTCTCATTTCCTCCAACATTTCATGTTTGTAAAAAGAAAATGGAAAGCACGAAGCGAACTTCGCGAACTTTTAGCGAAGGTCAATAGGCAAGAATGGTCGTGGTTAGAAGAAGGACTTTCCCCCCCCTTTTAGAGTCAGAGTAAACCCTTTTCGTGAGAGCAAAACGAAGCGGTGTTTCTAGGAAAACATGGGGAGCTGTTTGGAAGTCTTGCCAGCCTTTCCAGCCTGGGGTGGTGCGGCCGCCGTCTTTTTAAGCTTGTTGAATCTACAGTCCGTGCGGACCTTTGCCATCATTTCTGTCAAGCACGGACCAAGAAGTTTTGGCACGGCTACAAACAAGGTGGAAACCCGGTGCAGACAAGTGGGTAGATGGGCCACTGTGTCGGTCAGAAGAAGTAGTAGTAGTAGTAGTAGTATGTGTCGTCTGCCGAAGCAGCCGGAGACAGCAGGCGCAGGGGGCAGGTCTTGCTTTACAATTCTCTTCTTCATGGAGACCCGCCCCCGGCAATCCCGACTGTCCAATCACTGTCGAGAAAGGTTTGTGCCCTATAGTGATGAGGTGGTTGACCAGGCCCCCACGAAGCCTTATACACAACACGGCTACAACACGAGGATGCAGCCCTGCTTAGGTGTGCACTCAGCCATCACAGGGCCTCAGATCTCGCTACTTGACCTGACACAGCTGCCACCCAGAAGGCCGCAGCAGTAACCTTCGCAATGAAGGCACGCGCGGCTGAGTGTATGTAGGCGATCCATACAACAGCTGCATCAGACGCAGCTTGATCCGAGAGCTCGCTAGGGGAGGTGACGCTGCTCACCTGCCAGTCTCACAACTGACTGCTGCCCCAAGCTCAGGTCAGAAGAAGAAAAAGAAAAAGGCCGCTCCTGGTCCAGGAACGTGACGGTCAACCACAGCTTGCAAAGCTTGAGTCGGAGGCAGCACAGTGCCACAACCCTGTCCGCTCTGCCCTGTGGCTGACCGTCTCGACGAGCTTGTGTGCAGCGCAAGCGCCAAGCCCCAAGGTGCGCCAAGCCTTGATGCTTTAGCTTGGGAAATCGGTAGCCATTTGACCCGTAGGCCCGTGGCTCTGCAGTACCGCCGAACACATGAAGCTTGGCTCCCGTGTAGCAGGCTTTCCCTGGTGTCGGTCAGAAAACAGAAAATACTCGAGGGACTGCCTTGTGCTCATTTTTCCTTTCGACGGAGGCTAGAGGACAACTACAAAAGGGGTGTGCTTCGTGGGCTACAGCACATTTACCTACTTCGAGATTTTGCAACTGACAGTCTCCTCAAGTATATCCTACAAAGCAGGTGCTTTTTGTTCTTCGCTTACACCACCGTGTATTGTTTTGACCTGTCGTGTTTGTGAGATTTGTCGTGTAGGGGTAAACCCGCCGCATGACCTCACGTCCGTTCAACACGTGGTTCGGTAGATACAGCACTTGGATCCCTTCTGTTCTTTGTCGGGCAGCATCGCTGTGGCGTCCTCTCAGTGCTGCGTCCCATTCATCGTACTAACTCAACAGCTCTATCGAGGCTCTCGCCACTTAGAACTGGTAGTAGTTGACTGCGAAAGTGGCAAGAGCCGTAACCCAAAAACGGGCGAAAAAGGTCGAGATAAGGGCGCAACCCAGAAATGGGCAAAAAAGGTATCGATAAGGTCTCATGAGACGGTATCGGGACCGCCGCCAACGGCAAGATCTGCAATGAGACAGTCAGTGGTCGAGTTGTGGTTGGTGAATGCATTGATGCTGTTCTGGGAGGGGACCTTGACGACATACCACCATTGCCACCATTTCCCCCAGACACACCCTTTGCAACACGCAAAGAATCCGCCAACGCTTCATGTTTTTTTTTACATAAGCGCCAGCTTGAAAGGAAATGCTCGACTACTGAGGCAACCGAGAGCTACCCAGTACGATTAACGGATGAATGCGTGTGCTAAAGAAGTTATTCTCAATACTTTGACGGTTTGCACTGACATGTCCACGGTCTGGTATGTGTTTTTCAGAGTGCAAGTTCGCTTAGGGATCCGGGGTTTTATAGTCTCCGGGTGACCGTAGTCGTTAAGGTTCCTTCCTTTTTCCAAAAACACTCGAGGGGCTGCCTTGTGCTTACTTCGAAGGAGGCTAGAGGGGTGGTTACACTCGGTTACAGTGGTTGCATCCCGGTTCCACACTGGTTACACTCGGTCACAGAGGTTACGTGCTGGTTGGAAAACAATACAACTACAAAGTGGGTCTTTTTTTGTTGAACGCTTACGCCCGCCACTGAACCCAGATTTACCTGTTTGTGTTTCGTGTGGGCTACAGCACATTTACCTCCTTTGATCCATCGCAACGGGCAGTCTCCTCAAGTTTTTCCTACAAAGCGGGTGCTTAAACAAAAAAAGAAAGCACGGTTGAACGCTGTGTGTGTGCGTTGGTTCCTAATCCCTGTTGGTCTCTGCGAGGATGATGAGCACCCGGCGAAGGACGCCCATGAAGTCGATGAAGAGGGAGATGGAGTCGGTCAGGGGGTCTCTGATTCCGTTGTGGGCACGCTCAACCATAACCTGCGTGTCGTAGGCGACGTACAGCGAGAAGACGACCAAACCGCCGTACAGCTGGATGACGTAGAGCAGCTTGATGGGGAAGAAAATAAAGAGGATCGAACACGCCAGGAGCCCGAGGATGCACGATCCGAGAATACCACCGAGATAGAGGTACGCCCCTCTCTTCGCGTACCGGGCCGAAAGTGTGAACGACAGGAAGATGCCGGTCGTGATCATGATCGCGGTGAACATCAACGGGGCCGTGATATTAAGGATCGTCACAAGGGGGCCAAGCATCCATCCATCCAAGAACCCGAAGCTGAAGAACGCTGCGAGCCGGATACCCGGCGTGGTCGCCACGAACACCGTCACGAGGCAAGCCAGGGTGAGGACAAACGGCAGCAGGATGTTCATCGCGCCGATCCGCTGCTGGAACAGGAACCCCATCGTCGCCATCGAAAAGAGCGCGAGGAGGTGCTTGTAAACGTCCGAGATGTGCTTGTCCACTTCCGCCTGCACTCCGCTCACCAGCCCCTTTGGCTCCACGCGCTCTCCGAGCTCTGGATCGAAGTTGTACGTTTCCATCTTGCTTATTTTTCTTTTTCTTTTCTTCTTGTATAAACGCCTGCGTTTTAGAGTTAAAGTTCGTTTGTTGTTGTGCGATTCCGGGATCTTAGGGTCTTGCCGGGTGACCGGTGTTGAACGGGTTATTTTAGAGCATAGTAAGGGCTTTAGAGGGCAATTTCACTCTGAAACCCCAGTCTCCGGGGGACCATTGTCGAAAAGGTACATTTTGAGTTGGAGAGTGCACCGGAGGAAGAAGAGCCCGTCGAAAGCGAAATTGATAGTTCCGACAGCAGTCAGTACGAAGCTGCCAGCTGCTTCGGTTGACAGGTTTTGGAGCAGACAAGGAATCAATTTTGTTCAAAGGGTCTCTTGTCGCAAACCCTGTTTCAGTTGCGGGGTTCATAGTCTCCAACTTTTTCCGGCCAAAGGACCAAACCACGCAGGTGGTGACAACCGTGGTCTAAGGTTACTAGTAACGGCGACAATGCGCACTGATATTCTAAGATACGCAGGAGTTTATACAGGACAGCAACCACCCAGCAAACGGCACAGCATTTCACACTTACGACAGCTCTTCTACTCGGTGTGCAAGCTACCCCGTCACCAGCGAGTTTGCTTGCTTGCTTGCAAAGTGCGCAGTGCGCGGCCGTTGAGCGCAACTACACACGGCAGCAGGCACAGTACAGCAGGAGCACACAGGTGTTGTAACAGCTGTCACTGAGTGGCACTGTTACACTTGTTGCAATCAATGTCCGAAAGATTTCAAGAAGGAGCCAAAGATCCGAGAAAGTAGCGGGGGCAATCTCTCACACGTCTTGGAAATTCCTCGCGGGCTCCTGTAGCACAGGCACAAGGGAAATGTCTTCTGGTGGCTGACTTGCCGACAAAACCAGTCCCAGCCTGTCAGGCAGGGCAGCACGGGCCGCAGGCCCGCGGCAGGGAGCTCAAGCTCTGTCACCATCCGCCTGCTCCTGACTATTATCAGACGGCTGACACTTTTTCTTTGCAGCTTTCTAGCACATTCAAATCTGATTGGCTGCGGCGGTACTTGCCGCTCTCTCCCTGGGGTCATTCGATGGTTGAGAGGCCCTCTCAGAGGGTTTCAGGACAGAAATGGTAAGCGCTTTGCAAGTAGAACGGGTCTGTCACTCTCGCCAACCTGAATTATGCACGATTCTGTGTGCATAATGCCTACTACTACTTTAGTAGCAGTAGAGGTTTAGTAAGGTACCCCAGGGTAGGAAACCGAGCCCAGGGTGTAGCAGCCAACCCAAATTCTGGCCCAAAACCCTGTCAAAATCATGAGCAAATTTGTTTCAGATGCAGTTGGCCGAAAAAGCTAGTTCCACGCGGTTTTCCGTGATACCAAAATTTTGCATAATTAGCCACAAAGGTAGCCACAAGGTTTGTGGCTACTTAGTGGCTAAATGGGGCCACATTGTGGCAACCTTGTGGCTGACAGCTATGCCTGTGGGACACGCCACATTCTCAACATCAAACCGAGTCGATCGATGATGGGCAGCAAGCCAAACTCGAAGTCGCGCGCAGTCTGAGAGACTAGAATTCCAAGCGCACACTCAACTACTGATGGGCGTGAGCGAACCCCATATACTATGGGCCCTGTTATGCCCTAATGCGTTCGGTGACCGGATGAGCCTCTTGCTTCTGCAATTTCCATTGACAGGGAGAAAGCTTGCCCGGTGCCTTGTTTGAAAAGCTACGGCTTCACCCTCTCGCCTCCCGCGTGCCTGGCCCTCCGAGTGCCCGCTACACGCGAAGGCCGACGTCGGCTGCTGGCTGGGCCGCGTGGGTTCGGAGAGAATGAAGATGGAACATAAAAGGTTACACTGGTTACACTGTGGCACTGTTTTCTGCCCAGATTTGACTGGTGACCCAAATTTGGGTATTTGGCGGACGATCATCCCACACACGTCTTTTCTCCAAGAACCTGCGGTTCGTTTGTCTCCTCATCACACGTGGCTGAAATTGCTTTAACACACCGATTCAGCTCTCGCAGTGACAGAGTGGCTCCGAGGTCCTGATTCATCCCGGGTAAGCTTCTAAAGGCCCCCAGGGCACTGATCGTGGCAAGCGATGAACGTTTGAACGTTTGACGAACGTTTGCGTTTGCAAAATTCATGTCAAACGTGTATCAAACGTGAGTGAGGCGTTGGCTGTGCCTGCGGGTTGCGTGCTCGTCAGGAAGATCCCGGTGCCTGGCTTTTCTTCTGGGTGGTTTCGTGTTGCTAAGTGCAAAATTGATGTGGTGGGGCGAACCCCAGCCCGCTGATGCGTTCGAGTCTCATGCTTCGCGATTCCCATTGACTATCGAGTCTGGCCGCGGTCTTCATCGTTCCCAGTGCCAAGGCATCGACCGATAAGTGCAAAATTGATGTGGTGGGGCGAACCCCAGCCCGCTGATGCGTTCGACGACCTGATGAGTCTCATGCTTCGCGATTCCCATTGACTATCGCGTCTGGCCGCGGTCTTCATCGTTCCCAGTGCCAAGACGTCAACCGACTAAAAACGCAAGAAATGGGGGAAAAAGCTAGGGCTTTGCACTCTCGCCTCCTCCTTGTCTGGCTCTCCCGAGTGCCCGCTGCGGGGCCGACGTCGTTTGGTGGCTGGGGGCGCGGGGAGGGGCGGGTTGGGGGAAAAAGAAGATGAAAAATACTCGACGTAGCTGCTTCGACTCCGAATGGAAGGGAGGAAATATAGAGGTAGAGGGGCAAATACAATACAAACACAATCTGATTTGTTCTTCGCTTACACCACCGTGTGTTGTTTTCTCACTCAGGACTTTGACCTGTTGTGTTTGTGTGATTTGTCGTGTTGAGGTAGACCCGCATGACGTCCGTTCAACGGTAGTTACAGCATTTGGGATCCCTTCTGTTCTTTGTCGGGCAGCATCGTCGAGCATTTCCTTTCAAACTGGCGCTTATGTAAAACAATAAACGGACGCACGCTCCCCCTAGCAGTACGCTACGGCCGTGATCGTGCCACCCACGAAGCGTGTGCTTTCGGGCACTCGTTGTTAGCAGGAAGAACCCCGAAGAAACCCCCATAGCTCGAAGTAACGTCGGTATTTGGGACTCTCGGTCTACTGAGGTAGACTACCTTACCCTACTCCTCCTGAAAGCTCTAGAGCTCCAGGATCACTCCCTCTCCTGTTGGTAATATAATGGTCAGCCACGCATGAAATGAGAACCAAAGACTGGCAAATGAAAGAGACCTGTATTCATAAGGCAAGACCGCTAATCACTAGAGTGAGCAATCACATTCTGAATCGGAGCAGCACTCCGCTCTAGCGACCTAGCTGACTAGGCTAGACGACCCTACATATTTTCAGGCGACATTCGTCGAGGGTGCCGATCTGCGTCGGGTACGTGATGAAGGCCCTATCGCCACAGGTTATCTGCATCATATCAAGTTTTGACGGCCCATCACGAAGAGGAGCTGGCAAACAACCGCAGACTACAGGCTCTTTGCATTCTATCCTCAAACCCTTGACGGTACACCGTCAAGGCGCACATTCTTTTCTGGTACGCATAAGGGAGTCTTGCTCACGCGGGGCCATCGCGAACGATCCCTTCCGAGGAATGTTAACCCCGCCATTTGAGATTATCGAGGCGAGGTCATGCCAGGTTAGTAGCCATGTCACTAGAGCGGAGTGCTGCTCCGCTTCAGAATGTGATTGACTCACTCTAGTGATTAGCGTTCTTGCCTTATGAATACCAGTCTCTTTCATTTGCCAGTCTTTGGTTTTCATTTCATGCGTGGTTGACCATCATGTTACCAACAGGAGAGCAGATGACAGCGTTCGGGACGGATATTCATTTAGAACTTGCCGGTTGTGGCGCGGAAGAGCGAGAACCGGTGCTGGCGCTTGACAAGGGTGGGTCACCCCGGACGACGTGGGCGCCAATCTGCATTGGGTACGTGATGAAGGCCCTGCCGCAGATGATTATCTGCACGATAACACACGGTGCCACACGATCCACCACGAAGAGGCAGTCACCTGAATGACAAACGAAGACTGCAGGTTCTTGGCATTCCAATTTTCGACACTGGCGGATCGACCCGGACGACGTGAGCGCCGATCTGCGTCGGGTACGTGATGAAGGCCCTGCCCGGGCACCCAATGCTGCGTCGACCATCACCACGAATTCTCTGCATTGTAACAAGCTTTGACTGTCACACCTGAGTGACAAACGCAGCCTACAGGTCTGTCGCAATCAAACCTAGACGGTACACCACAGTGCGTCAGATATCAGTCACGTGGGTGCACATCCTCATCCAGTACGCACCTATGGATTATTGGCCAGATGCGATCGGGACGGATGTTCACTTAGAACTCGGCGAGAGAACCGGTGCAGCGTGGCCCTCGACACGGGCGGATCAACCCGGACGACGTGAGCGCCGATCAGCGTCGGGTACGTGATGAAGGCCCGCCCGGGCACCCAATGCTGCGTCGACCATCACCACAAATTCTCTGCATTATAACAAGCTTTGACGGTCACACCAGAGTGACAAACGCAGCCTACAGGTCTGTCGCAATCAGACAAGGCCCTGCCCGGGCACCCGATGCGGGCCGCCGCGTCAACCACCGCCACAAGTTATCTGCATGATACCAAGCTTTGACGGTACGACATGGTCCGTCATGAAGAGGTGGCAACACAGCCTACAGGTATATGTCGCATTTTAACCTCAACCCTTGACGAGTGTATCAGGGCACACATCCTTAGCCAGACACACCCACTGGGGCTATAGCTCACGCGGGGCCGGATGCGTTCGAGACGGACTTAGAAGTTGGCGGTTGTGGCGCGGAAGGGCGAGAACCGGTGCAGCGATGCGCTCGACAACGGCGGGTCAGCCCGCACGACGTGGGCGCCGATCTGCGTCGGGTACGTGATGAGGTACGTGATGAGGTACGTGATGAAGGCCCTGCCCGGGCACCCGATGCGGGCCGCCGCGTCGACCATCGCCACAGATTGTCTGCATGATACCAAGCTTTGACGGTACGACATGGTCCGTCATGAAGAGGTGGCAACGCAGCCTACAGGTATATGTCGCATTTTAACCTCAAACCTTGACGAGTGTATCAGGGCACACATCCTTAGCCAGACACACCCACTGGGGCTATAGCTCACGCGGGGCCGGATGCGTTCGAGACGGACTTAGAAGTTGGCTGTTGTGGCGCGGAAGGGCGAGAACCGGTGCAGCGATGCGCTCGACAACGGCGGGTCAGCCCGGACGACGTGGGCGCCGATCTGCGTCGGGTACGTGATGAGGTACGTGATGAAGGCCCTGCCCGGGCACCCGATGCGGGCCGCCGCGTCGACCATCGCCACAAATTGTCTGCATGATGCCAAGCTTTGACGGTACGACACGGTCGTCACGAAGACGTGGTCACCTGAGTGACAAACGCAGTCTACAGGTATATGTCGCATGCCAACCTCGAACCTTGACGGTACACCACAGTGGATCAGATACATGGGCGCACATCCAGTACACATTCTGGACCTACATTCACTTAGAACTTGGCTGTTGTGGCGCGGAAGGGCGAGAACCGGTGCAGCGATGCGCTCGACAAGGGCGGGTCAGCCCGGACGACGTGGGCGCCGATCTGCGTCGGGTACGTGATGGAAGGCCCTGCCCGGGCACCCGATGCGGGCCGCCGCGTCGACCATCGCCACAGATTGTCTGCATGATGCCAAGCTTTGACGGTACGACACGGTCGTCACGAAGACGTGGTCACCTGAGTGACAAATGCAGCCTACAAGTATGTCGCATTCTAACCTCAAACCTTGACGGTACACCACTGTATCAGATACATGGCACGTGGGCGCACATCCAGTACACATTCTGAACCTACATTCACTTAGAACTTGGCTGTTGTGGCGCGGAAGGGCGAGAACCGGTGCAGCGAGGCGCTCGACAATGGCGGGTCAGCCCGGACGACGTGGGCGCCGATCTGCGTCGGGTACGTGATGAGGTACGTGATGAAGGCCCTGCCCGGGCACCCGATGCGGGCCGCCGCGTCGACCATCGCCACAGATTGTCTGCATGATGCCAAGCTTTGACGGTACGACACGGTCGTCACGAAGACGTGGTCACCTGAGTGACATATATGTCGCATGCTAACCTCAAACCTTGACGGTACACCACAGTGGATCAGATACATGGGCGCACATCCAGTACACATTCTGGACCTACATTCACTTAGAACTTGGCTGTTGTGGCGCGGAAGGGCGAGAACCGGTGCAGCGATGCGCTCGACAAGGGCGGGTCAGCCCGGACGACGTGGGCGCCGATCTGCGTCGGGTACGTGATGAAGGCCCTGCCCGGGCACCCGATGCGGGCCGCCGCGTCGACCATCGCCTGGCCGATCCTCTCCTCGGTCCGCTTCGTCTTCTCCTGCAGGATGACGCCCCTGCCCTCGCAAATGGCCATCACCGCCGGCCCCGCCCCCGACAGGTACGCGCCGCAGGCCCCGGCCCCCAGCGCGGCGTTGATGACCTGGAACACGTGCGGCATGATCACGCCCCTCTGCGGCTGGTGGAGCTTGTCGTCCATCGCCAGCCGGAGGCCCTTAAGGTCTCCCCGCTCGAAGCACGAGACGAGGAACGCGAGTCGCTGCAGGTTGAAGACGGCGTCCGCCCTCGAAATCATCGGCTTCAGGAGAGCCCTGTTCTTCTCGGTCCCGCCCTTCTTCGGCTCGTCCGGAATGAACAGCACGCACTGCATGTTGTTCGGGACCCTGATGCGCTGGGTGTAGTATCTCTCGCCCGTGTGCAGCCCCATCTGCAACCCGCCGTATATGGCCGGCGAGACATTGTCCGGGTGGCCTTCGATCTCCGCTGCTACCTGCGAGGGGAAATATAGAGGCAGTGGGAGCAAATACAATACAAACACAATCTGATTTGTTCTTCGCTTACACCACCGTGTGTTGTTTTCTTTCACTCAGGATTTTTTGACCTGTTGTGTTTGTGTGTCTTGTCGTGGAGGGGTAGACCTCACTTCCGTATAACACGTGGTTCGGTAGTTACAGCACTTTGTAGATACAGCACTTGGATCCCTTCGGTTCTTTGTCTGGCAGTTTCGTCGAGCATAGCATTTCCTTCCAAGCTGGCGCTTGTGTAGAAACAGAAACCAGAGTTTTCGTCGAACGCACTACCCTGAGCCCAAATCCTGGACGTGGTTTCAGGTGCCAAATTGGCAAATGATCATGATCAGATGGGCGGTTCAGTTTCCTCACATTGCATGTTGGCTAAAAATACTCGAGAGGCTGCCTTGTGCTACTTCGAAGGAAGCTAGAGGGGAGAATACAACTACAAAGTGGGTCGTTTTTGTTGAACGTACGCCCGCCACTGAACCCAGATTCACCTGTGTTTCGTGTGGGATACAGCACATTTACCTCCGTTGATGTTTTGCAGCTGGCAGGCTCCTCAAGTATTTTCCTACAAAGCAGGTGTTTTTACAAAGAACAAATTCCGGAGTTAGGGCTTGCACTGATAAACGAAGCAACGGACGATCAGCATTAACTGACCAAAGGTGATGAAAAAAAATGACAAGGCAAAGGTTTCTTGTGCTTCGCGTGTACAGGGTATAAACCTCTCTGGGGGGGTTTCCTATATAGCGCTTTGTCGTTGGCTTTGTTTTCTCTTTCATGTGCAACCGTTGTTCCGGAAATGTTCCCGCCAGTACAGATGTACTATTAAGAAATAAACTCAACTATTCTGGTTTGCTTGCGTACCTGCAAAAGGGATTCTTCGCCGTCGACTCCGAGCTCGAGCCCTGTAAGGGCGAGACCTGCCAGCAGACCTGCGACGAGGCCGGCGGAGCTGCTGCCCATGCCGCGCATGAACGGGATCTGGCTGACCACGTGGTACTTGAGGGGCGGCACCTTTTTGTTCGCCATCGCGAAAGCGCGCTCGCAGCCCTTGATGATCAGGTTCGTCTTGTCCGTGGGCACCTTGTCGCTGCCCTCGCCCTCCTGGTGCATGCTGAATTTTTCCGCTCGCTCGACGGTCACCTCCTGCCAGATGTCGAGGCTTATCCCGAGCACATCGTACCCGGGGCCCAGATTCGCAGATGTGGCCGGCACGCGGACCGTCACACTTCGTCTTTCAGTCATCGTGTTTCTCTTGTTGTCTTTTCTGTTTTTCTCTGTCAAGAGTGGGGCCAAAGTCAGGGTAATGCCAGGGTTGTCAGGCTATAGTCGGAGTAAAGTCAAGTATAGTCAGGGTTGTCAGGGTATAGTCAGGGATGTCAGGGTAAAGTCAGGGTTGCCAGGGTAATGTCAGGGTTGTCAGGGTAATGTCAGGGTTGTCAGGGTAAAGTCAGGGTTGTCAGGGTAATGTCAGGGTTGTCAGGGTAATGTCAGGGTTGTCAGGGTAATGTCAGGGTTGTCAGGGTAATGTCAAGTAAAGTCAGGGTCGTCAGGGTAAAGCCAGGGTTGTCAGGCTAGGGTCATGGCTCTAGTCAGGGTTGTCAGGCTATTGTCAGGGTAAAGTCAAGTAAAGTCAGGATCGTCATAGTAGATTCCAGGGTTGTCAGGTTAGGGTACTGGCTATAGTCAGGGTCGCCAGGGTAAAGTCAGGGTTGTCGGGGTAAATCCAGGGTTGTCAGGTTGGGGTTATGGCTATAGTCAGGGTCGCCAGGGTAAAGTCAGGGTTGTCAGGCTATTGTCAGGGTAAAGTCAAGTAAAGTCAGGGCTGCCAGGCTAAAGTCAGGCTAGTCACGCTAATGTCAGCCTTCCTGGTGGATGCTGAAGGTTTCCGCTCGCTCGACGGTCACCTCCTGCCAGATGTCGAGGCGTTATCCCGAGCACATCGTACCCGGGGCCCAGATGCGCAGATGTGGCCGGCACGCGGACCGTCACACTTCGTCTTTCGGTCATCGTGTTTCTCTTGTTGTCTTTTCTGCTTTTTCGCTGTCAAGTGGGGGGCTAAAGTCAGGGTAAAGCCAGGATTGTCAGGCTAAAGTCGGAGTAAACAGAGTTGTCAGGGTATAGTCAGGGTTGCCAGGGTTGTCAGGGTATATTCAGGGTTATCAGGCGAAAGTCAGGGTTGTCACGGTAAAGTAAGGTTAGCCACGCTGAAGTCAGCCTCCCTGATGGTGGTGGAGGATGCTGAGGGTTTCCGCTCGCTCGCCTCCTGACAGATGTCGAGGCTTTACCCCGAGCACATCGTACCCGGAGCCCAGATTCGCAGATGTGGCCAGCACGCGGACCGTCACACTTCGTCTTTCAGACATGCCAGGGTCGTCAGGGAAAAGTCAGGTCAGGTCAGGGTTGTCAGGCTATTGTCAGGGTAAAAAGTCAGGGTGTTCGGCCGTAGTCAGGGTTAATCAAGTAAAGTAAGGGTTGCCAGGGTAAAGTCAGGGTCGTCAGGGAAAAGTCAGGTCAGGGTTGTCAGGGTAAAGTCAGGGTTGTCAGGGTAAAGTCAGGGTAAAGTCGGGTTAGTCACACTAATGTCAGCCTTCCTGACGCATGCTGCAGGTTTCCGCTCGCTCGACCGACACTTCCTGCCAGATGTCGAGGCTGATCCCGAGCACATCGCACCCGGGGCCCAGATTCGCAGATGCGGCCGGCGTCAAAGTCACGCTACACAAGAGACAGACTACGCCAGGGTGAACACGCTACGCTGAAGAAGCTACGCTGAAGGCAGACTAAGTCCAGGCTAAAGTCAGACCAAAATAAGACTAAAGTCAGACTAGAGTCACAGGCCAGTGTCACGCTAAAGTCAGCCTTCCTGGCGCATGCGGAAGGATTCCGCCAGGCACGCGGGACCGTCTGATTTCGGGCATCGTGTTTCTCTTTTTTCAAATGGGGGCCAAAGGTACACTGCATTAAAGACAGACTAAAGTCAAGCTAAAGTCAAGCCAAGTCTCGCTACCCAAAAGACAGACTGAGTCAGGCCAAAGTCACGCTAAAGTCTCCTGCACAGATTAAGTCAGGCTAAAGTCTCGCTACCCTAAAGACACACTAAGTCAGGCCAAGGCAGGCTAAAGCCTCCTGCACAGACTAAGCCAGGCCACAGTCAGGGCAAAGTCTCGCTACCTTAAAGACAGAGGCCAAAGTCAGGCTAAAGTCTCCTGCACAGACTAAGTCAGGCTAAAATCACGATACGCTAGCCTTCCTCGGGGGCATCGCTTTTTTTCTCGTTTTGGGGGCTGGCCAAGTAATGCTGTGCAAAGGACAACGTCGGTCAGGCGGGCCAAGGTTTGCCCCACAACCCCTGACGCTTTCGTTGATCCGGTGAAGCTTGGATATCGCTACGAGAGGGTCTTACGTTTTTTTCGTCGCAAAACTATCTGTGGGCCCGTTAAGTACCTTTTTTCGCTGACTTTTCCAGTTGGCACGGACTCGGCGGAATCCTTCACCCTCGGCGGAATCCCTCACCCTCGGCGGAATCCCTCACCCTCGGCGGAATCCTTCACCCTCGGCGGAATCCTTCACCCTCGGCGGAATCCTTCACCCTCGGCGGAATCCTTCACCCTCGGCGGAATCCCTCACCCTCGGCGGAATCCTTCACCATCGGCGGAATCCCTCACCCTCGGCGGAATCCCTCACCCTCGGCGGAATCCTTCACCATCGGCGGAATCCCTCACCCTCGGCGGAATCCTTCACCCTCGGCGGAATCCTTCACCCTCGGCGGAATCCTTCACCCTCGGCGGAATCCCTCACCCTCGGCGGAATCCTTCACCCTCGGCGGAATCCCTCACCCTCGGCGGAATCCTTCACCCTCGGCGGAATCCCTCACCCTCGGCG
This sequence comes from Diplonema papillatum, assembly GCA_030068145.1. Classification (NCBI taxonomy): domain Eukaryota; phylum Euglenozoa; class Diplonemea; order Diplonemida; family Diplonemidae; genus Diplonema; species Diplonema papillatum. Next base: position 269,003 of record JAPJBO010000209.1, on the reverse strand, counting down.
GAATCCTTCACCCTCGGCGGAATCCCTCACCCTCGGCGGAATCCCTCACCCTCGGCGGAATCCTTCACCCTCGGCGGAATCCCTCACCCTCGGCGGAATCCTTCACCCTCGGCGGAATCCTTCACCCTCGGCGGAATCCTTCACCCTCGGCGGAATCCCTCACCCTCGGCGGAATCCTTCACCCTCGGCGGAATCCCTCACCCTCGGCGGAATCCTTCACCCTCGGCGGAATCCCTCACCCTCGGCGGAATCCTTCACCCTCGGCGGAATCCCTCACCCTCGGCGGAATCCTTCACCCTCGGCGGAATCCTTCACCCTCGGCGGAATCCCTCACCCTCGGCGGAATCCTTCACCCTCGGCGGAATCCTTCACCCTCGGCGGAATCCCTCACCCTCGGCGGAATCCTTCACCCTCGGCGGAATCCCTCACCCTCGGCGGAATCCCTCACCCTCGGCGGAATCCGCCCCCCATTTTCCAAAAAGCAATCCATGCCTTTGAAGTGTGAACCTCACGAGACTAGACGATTTTTGGAAATCGTCAGTCGCTCTCATTGAAGATCCATTGATTAAACACCATCCAATTTCATCAAACCTTGCGATTCAACTCCAGAAGATATGCGATGCTTGTTCTCGGACCCAGAATTTCAAACAGAGCATCGATCGGGTTTGAGTGGTCTTTGCCAATGCATCCGCTCCCGGGACTCCTGGACTTGCAAAGAGAGGGAAGCGAAAGGGTTCGTTTTCTTTCTGGTAGTGTTTTCGTGTGTCTCGGCTTTTTTCTTTTTTTTTTTTCCGGCGGGTTCTGTGTGGCCGTTCTGGAAGTTGTTTGGCTCCGTATTTCGTCGTTTTGTTGGATTTCGATTGTCCCCGCCCCTTCTCTTTTTCCTCCCACTGGGTCTGGCACCCTCTAAGGGGGGAAAGAGAAAACAAGGAGGAGATGCAACGAAAACGACGTGTTTGGTCACAGGCGCAGGCCCAGACCGTCACGTCCCCGCCTCGACTCAAATGCCTCAGTGATTAGGTATTCGACGCAGGTGCCGCGTTGAATCAGCATTCGATGAAATGTCTCGTTTGAATCAGCTTTCGCCTCAGTCTCATTGGACCAGCATTCGACAGTCTCAGTCCCAGCGACTCAGGACTGGACTAAAAAGTGTTGGACTCAGGTTTCCGGCGGCGCAGTATATTCGATTCAGCGACTCAGCGTTAGAGCGTTTCGTGCTAGTGTGCGGATGACCGGGAAGTTGTGCTTGACACAGCTGCTTGTTTTGGGCACAGCATCTCGTCCATCGCGTCGCACCACGGTCTATCAGGTCCATCCCCGCCTCCTGGAACCGTGTGCATTGTCTGGAGCACTGGGACTTCACGGTGCAGCATTCTAACCTAAGACTTTCACGGTATACCACGGTATATCGTCTTCTTGTTGCGTTTGTGGGAGTCATTTGCATGCAAATGAACACCACACCATGCCAGCTTTTTCACTACGTGACTCCGGACGGGTCACTTTTGCCGCGCTTTCTTCGTGGTGCAACCTTTGTCGATTGCAACTGTTGTTGGCGGTATATCAGTAGGCGCCAACGTGGTACTGGTGCTTCGGAAAGCAGCTGAGGACGAAGTCCGAACCCCAATCTCGAGAGCGAAGACGAAGAAGCGACGATCAACCCCGGCAACGCCACAGAAGACGACACGGTCATCGCCCAAGCGCCGGCGTAAGGAAGCAACTATCGACGCGCAACCGATGCACCTGGACGAGCAATCGAAGGAGAAGCGACGCACCAAACGCGCGCCTGAGCGCGACGATCAAGACGAGCTAAAGAGGCGAAAGCATGACACAACACGTGCGAAGAGATAACCGCGCCGCCGGCGATGCAGATCATCGCCACAAACTATCATGAGGCTATCGGGAGGGGATGGATCGGCTTATCCGGCTGTGACGAGCGTACGAACAGCCGCCTGGCAAACCAGGCGCACATCAGGGGGTGTCTTTTGGAGCTGGACACCAATCTGCACGAAGTGCACAACAGCGAGCGCAGCGAACGTGTGAAAGGCGTTCCCTCAGCGTGAAGATCTACAGTCGCCAGCGACCAGTGCCAGATAAGCCGTTTGTGCGCGCTATGCGTCCAACCAGAGCCGGTACGCACCCCCCACTTGCTATGAGGTTTCACCTGTTCTACATTGTGACAGAACATCATCATCATGTTTATGCGGCAAGAGCGCTTTGGGGTGCGCAACGCTGTCTCGGCTGGGCGAGGTGGATGTGCAAGAACGTCCATCATGACACTTGGACTCTACAGTACGCGAGGCTTGGAATGGAACATGTGCTCAACGCCGCACTGGTCCCGTCTGCACCGTGTTTGTCCTTTAAGCCGCGGGCACACAAAGGCGGATCAGCGCGGAACCAGAGTGTCCGGCAGCGGTGTGAGTCTGGTTTGTCAGGCGAGGAGAAGGGGGGAGAAATAGTATTGACGACAGCACCCTCGAAAGAGTGCCTGTACTAGTTCCCGGTGTCTTCGCGCAATTGTTGAGTTCGGCAAGCGGGGGGGTTTCCCGCGCTTGGCGCGCGAACCCCGTCTATTCGAACAGTCCGACGGCGAAATTATCACGTACCCGGCTGAGACCACTGTAATGCGTTGTGCGAGGAAGTGCGCGGGGGGGGGGGGATCGTAGTTTTAATGTTCAAGGCAGTCCTGTGTGCCGTTTCATGCATGGTTGATGCCATGCATCAAGTCTTGTTCGAAGATGAGAGAGTGAAAGAAATGTGAAAACGGGGTTTTGCCTAGAGGCTTTTCGTGCTATTCTGCAGATGCTTTGCGCTATATTTGTGTTTATGTTTTCGTTCGTCTTCTAAACCATGGTGAAAAGAAGGAAGTCGAAGACTCCTGTGCAGGCAACTTCCTTTGTTTTGAAGCGTCTTGTAAATGTCTCTTTTTCTAGCGTTTATTGTGGTTTAGTGGTTCGGTGTTTTAGGGCCTCCGGTTGACCGTTGAGGCTGTGAGGCGGGTAGTATGAGGGTAGTGGGTATGCCTACAGACTTTAACTACGGCTAGCCATGTTTGTAAGTGTTGCGACCGGCACCAAGAAGAATTTCGCTTTGAATTTAGTCTTGGGCCCCCCACGCGCATGCATGTTGAGCAGGGGTTGCCATGCAGCTCGTATCGGTCTGTAATATGCTTTTTCAGCAGAAGGAGGAATACGGGAGTAGGCGCAGACAACGTGGGACGGAAAGACAAAAAAGCGGTGCAGTGAAAATCCCAAAGAAATGTTCGCGTGTATGTCAATATAGATGAAGGGTCGGAAACGAGGTTTCGAATATAACATCCTTTTCGCCAAAACCCGTGCGTGCTTAACAGTTTGTTCCTCTCGTGCTTCGAGCGGGGAGACTTTAAGGGGCTCCGGCTGGCCATGGACACAAACACAACAGGTCAAAAGTCCTGAGTGAAAACTACAAACGCTTGAAACCCGTACACCGCGAGAGTAGTTGAAAGTGGAAAGGGAACCTAGAGTTTTCGCTGACCGCACTACCCTGAGCCCAAATCCTGGACGTGGTTTCAGGTGGCAAACTGGCAAATGATCGATCAGAAGGTCCTACTTAAGCGGTTCAGCTTCCTCACACATTGTATGTGGCTAAAAACCGTACACCGCGAGAGTAGGAGAAAGTAGAAAGGGAAACTAGAGTTTTCGTTGACCGCACTACCCTGAGCCCAAATCCTGGACGTGGTTTCAGGTGGCAAATTTGGCAAATGATCATGATCAGAAGGTCCTACTTGAGCGGTTCAGTTTCCTCACACATTGCATGTGGCTAAAAAAAATACTCGGAGGGGTCGCCCAGATGCTACCGTGGAGTCCAGCCTCAGAAGCTGGAGCTGAAAAAGCGCATTTCGGACGCGTATTTGCACGCGCTTGAGTTGTAGCACACCCGGCGCTGAACCCGGAGTCACACTGTTTTTCAAGACTGTTTCGAGTTTTCAGAAGCCGGTATTTTTATTTAGAATGCAAGCTTTGTGACATACATGTGTTCGCATGTTCTTTAACTCGCATTTTTATATGACCACATGTTACGTCACTTCCCGTGGTATGTCATATGGGTGGTACTCGTTTGCATGTAGGTGCGAGATACATGTGAAACCCACAGGTTCCGGCGATGCAAAACTTGCAGTCTCCGGTTGACCGTTGAGGCAGGGAGGGGTATTGAAGGGCGAGTAAACGCGGTTGCAGGTATCACTGTCAGTTGGGTAACGGCTTTGCCTTTCTATCATTTACACTTTTCTGCACGGACTTCGCGTGTTTCAGAGTGAAAGTTCGCTTGAAACTCCCGGGGTTTGAAGTCTCCGGGTGACCTCCGTCAATATGGGAGGAGTACCAGAAGTGGCCCACTTAGAACCAGGATTCTACGGGTTCAATGAAGTAACCCCGAGCTCACGCCCATTTAAGGTTGAGAATAGGTCGAGGAAGCGATTTCCCCAATGCCTCCAATAATTCGCTTTACCTGGCGTAACTCCTGTTTTGGTTCTAGCTATCCTGAGGGAAACTTCGGAGGGAACCATGGTTCGATGGGTCTTTCGCCCCTATACCAAGACCGGTGGTTACACAGGGTAAGAGAATCGGTGTGTACCTTCGCTGTTGTTTTCGTGTGGCCTACAACACATTTCCTCCTTTGGTTACTTGTTACGACTGGCGGCCTCCTCGAACAATATTTTCCGCAAAAAAAGCAGGTGCACATTTCAACAAATTGAGCGTAAAAGAAAACCCGCGGTGGGCGCGGACCAGGGCTTACGCTCCGTTTTCGGTCTCAGAGAAAATACGTGTGGTCTACGTGTGGGCGCTTAAGGTTCGAGGGGGGAAAAAAACCTTTCCCCTCACGTGCGAGGGGTAAAATTACGGTGTTCTTCTCGGGAGCGACGGGGTAATAACCTTTGTACAAGTGTTAGTTCTCGTCGGAATAGTATTAATCTTCTAAGATCTTCGATCTTATACGACAAAAAATACTCGACGTAGCTGCTTCGACTCCGAATGGAAGGGGGGAAATATAGAGGTAAAGGGCAAATACAATACAAACACAATCTGATTTGTTCTTCGCTTACACCACCGTGTGTTCTGCCGATTTTGCCATCTGTAGGTCCGAAAATGGTCGGTTTGAAAGTGGGGAATAAAGTTCCCAATTTTGCTCAAAATTTGACTCACACAGAGGAAGCAAAATCTGTGACACTTTTTCGTGGAATGAGCGATGTGCTTCTTGCGGGTTGTCCGCGCCAGGGCTTACGCTCCACGTGTGGAACGTGTGGATTTCCACACGTTAATTCTTTGGTGAATTTCCCTTATATCCCACCACTTCAAATTTTGTTCCCTTATATCCCAATGGGACAACAAATTTTGTCCCCTTATATCCCAATGGGATTACCTTGGGCAAGGCAATCCCATTGGGATATAAGGGAACAAAATTTGTTGGTTGGGATATAAGGGAACAAAATTTGTTGTCCCATTGGGATATAAGGGAACAAAATTTGTGGTCATGACGATTATTGGGGGACCCCTTTAAAAAATTTTCCCGGGGGTCAAAGTGACTATTCGGGGACGTTTGGTGCCGTTGAAACAAAAAGATTCCAATTCTGAGGCTGCGTTTACCTCCAAAATGAGGTTTCAATTTCTCAAATTTTTACTGCCACTTCGGCCCTTGTGGTCATGCGGCCAGAGGAAGAGGAAGCAACCGTCGTACAAGATTGGCAGCAGGACCAGCACCAGCAATTTCAATCCTGGAAGCAGTCAGCACATGTTTAGCACTGCCCTACTTCGCATCCGGTTGCGCTGCAGCTTCTTGCATGTTGCGTGTTTTACGTTACGGATAAATTGGCCGATTTTTTCCATCTGCATGAGCCCCGCGTGCTCGTGCACCCGTATCCTTTTTTACACTCTGCTCAACGACGCCTTTTCTTTTCGGGAGGGCAAAGAGGGAAGGGAGGGGTAATATTGCATCGTCCTGCGTAAAGTCATCTGCACCATGATCGACGGAATTCGCTCTCTAAGTACGGAGTCAAGTCTCGTCTGTATACGCGATGCGGTTTACCGAAGCCATCGAGCGCCACGGCCAGGGATGGATACGTTTACTCGCTGATCGATGCTACGGCAGTTCCGCAAACCCACTATGCAGCCTGAGTTCAGCCCCGCGCATCTACGCTCACAAGGCAACCCATGATCACTTCGGTGTGAGGGATCAGTCCTGACCGAGCCTAATGCCTGCCGGGCGCCTGCTCCGTTGCGGTGTTTGCTTTTCTGACCAATGCGTTCCACGTCTGAAGGGTCCTTGCGTTAAGTTCGCGCCTTCTGTGGGTATACAGACTTGATCACGACTTTTGGAAACGAAGCTTACTCTTGAGATCCGGTGTGGAGGGCCATTGTTACCTGACAAAACCCACTCATGCAGCCTGAGTTCAGCCCCGCGCATCTACGCTCACAAGGCAACCCGTGATCACTTCGGTGTGAGGGATCAGTCCTGACCGAGCCTATTGCCTGCCGGGCGCCTGCTCCGTTGCGGTGTTTTGAAAACTTGGTAACTTTGTGCTCAGCGGTCCTACGAATCATGTTCCACGTCCTGTGATTCGTACTTTCAAACTTAATCCATGAATCATGTCCTACCTCCTGTGATTCGTGTGGACTTTTAACAACCTTGTACCTTCCTACAGCAGGACAGGTTCTGCATCTGTTCATTGGGTAACTAATTTTGTTCCCGTTCTTCCCATTGAAAGAAACCAAGGACCTAGAAGACCCACCCTTCCTGTTGATCTTGCAGCACCAACCGCCAGGGCTTGGTCTGGTCAGGCAGTCCAGGCTGGTCAGGCTGTCTGGTCAGTCCAGGCTGTCTGGTCAGTCCGGGCTGGTTGGACTGACCGGTCTGGTCAGGTTGTCCAGGCTGTCCAGGCTGTTCAGGCTGTCCAGGCTGTCCAGGATGTCCAGGCTGTCCAGGCTGTCTGGTCTGTCCAGGCTGGTCGGACTGACTGGTGGCCAGGTTCTGTGGTCAACAAATTTTGTTCCCTTATATCCCAATGGGACAACAAATTTTGTTCCCTTATATCCCAACCAACAAATTTTGTTCCCTTATATCCCAATGGGATTGCCTTGCCCATTGGGATATAAGGGAACAAAATTTCAAGTGTTGGGATATAAGGGAATTACACCTATTTCTTTTTTGGATTTTGTTCCCCCACGTGTGGGATCCACAGGTACTATATGTGGATTCTAATTTATTGGTCCACATGCAGGGGAGTCCAGGCCCACTAGCGGTCAAGGTCGCACAGCCAGGTGTCGCCAAGTCCGTAGCGACACTATTTTCTTACATAAGCGCCAGCTTGAAAGGAAATGCTCGACGATGCTGCCCGACAAAGAACAGAAGGGATCCAAAGTGCTGTAACTACCGAACCACGTGTTGAACGGACGTGAGGTCATGCGGGTCTACCCCTACACGACAAATCACACAAACACAACAGGTCAAAAGTCCTGAGTGAGAAAACAACCCCGAAAAAAGTCGTTTTTTTGTGACACTTTTTCGTGGAATGATGTGCCACCAAGGTATCGAGTAATGGTAATTGTACTTGGAAGCATGTAAGTCGGAAAGCGTACCTGCAAGATGCCCAAGCCCCGCCTGGCACGTGAGATTCGACGTCTACAACGGTGACGTGTCGGTCACGGGCGATTACCACGTCGTTGTATTGCGGGTGGTTCGAAGGGTAAAACTGGCAGATCGGCGAACTTCGGCCGTCGCACGTGTCTCCAGCAGTGCCGACGAGGTAGATTGTATCGTCGTACGCCAGGCCCAAGTGGTGGCTCATCGCTGCCGGCAACTCCGGCGCCACGATCCAAAAACCACACCTGCGGGGGGTATGGAAATTGGCTAGTGATTTCACATGGTAGGCTGATCGCATGTGCAGTGTATTAACTGCAGCCCACGACCACTGGAAATATTTTCTAGCGGCGTTTATTGTGGTTTGGAGGTTCGGTGTTTTAGGGTCTCCGGTTGATTCTGTAGGGCTTGGTTATACTACGGCACTCTTGACAGAAACTTGTGGCAATGTTGGGGCTTTGGATACCACCAAAACTGTGACACTTTTTTAGAGTTATTGTTCGCTTGAGAACCCGGGATTTTAGTCTTCGGGTGACCTTCGTCGAATGGGTTCTTTGAGAGCTAATACGTACTGGGTGGGTTTGGGGACTTTTTTAAGCGACGTTTTGCCCCGCCTCAGGGCTTACGCTCCGTTTTCGGCCTCAGAGAAAATACGTGTGGTCCACATGTGGGCGCTTGAGGTTCGGGGGGAAAAAACCTATCCCCCTATGTGCAGCGGGCAAAAAGAAATAGCCTCATTGGCGACACCTGACTGTGCCGCCCTTGGGCCTAGACTCCCCTGCATGTGGACCAACCTGCGGCAAGCAAATGTGGGGGAAGAAATAAACCAAAATCCACATGTGGTACCTGTGGATCCACACATGGAAGCACACGTGGGGAAATAAAATCCGAAAAGACTTAACGTGTGGAAATCCACACCTTCCACACGTGGAGCGTAAGCCCTGTCCCGCCTGGCACGTGGAATGCGACGTCTACAACGGTGGCGGGCGTATTACCACGTCGTTGTATTGCGGGTGGTTCGAAGGGTAAAACTGGCAGATCGGCGAACTTCGGCCGTCGCACGTGCCTCCAGCGCAGTGCCGACGAGGTAGAGCCACTCACCAGGCCCGTTATCAGATTGTTTTTTTTAAAGGGATTTTGTGTGGGAGATGTGGCAGCGTCTTGTGGAGCTGTGGCAGCGGTGGTTGTGTGTAATGTGAGTGTTGTAGGTTCGTGGGAGCGAGCCACGAGAACGCAGACCAGACTCAGACAGGCACAAGCATGATCTGACTGGCCCACACCACACTGCAAGTGACATTGTATCGTCGTACACCAGCGGCCCAAGTGGTGGCTCATCGCTGCCGGCAACTCCGGCGCCACGATCCAAAAACCACACCTGCACGGGGGGGGGGGTATCGAAATTGGCAGTGTCTTAACTGCAAAAGCCCCACTAAAATGGAAATACTTGACATCAAATGAGAATACGAAATTCTGTAGAACTTGGGTATGACTTGTTGGATAATACAAAATTCTGTAGAACTTGGGTATGACTTGTTGGATAATACAAAATTCTGTAGAACTTGGGTATGACTTGTTGGATAATACAAAATTCTGTAGAACTTGGGTATGACTTGTTGGATAATACAAAATTCTGTAGAACTTGGGTATGACTTGTTGGATAATACAAAATTCTGTAGAACTTGGGTATGACTTGTTGGATAATACAAAATTCTGTAGAACTTGGGTATGACTTGTTGGATAATACAAAATTCTGTAGAACTTGGGTATGACTTGTTGGATAATACAAAATTCTGTAGAACTTGGGTATGACTTGTTGGATAATACAAAATTCTGTAGAACTTGGGTATGACTTGTTGGATAATACAAAATTCTGTAGAACTTGGGTATGACTTGTTGGATAATACAAAATTCTGTAGAACTTGGGTATGACTTGTTGGATAATACAAAATTCTGTAGAACTTGGGTATGACTTGTTGGATAATACAAAATTCTGTAGAACTTGGGTATGACTTGTTGGATAATACAAAATTCTGTAGAACTTGGGTATGACTTGTTGGATAATACAAAATTCTGTAGAACTTGGGTATGACTTGTTGGATAATACAAAATTCTGTAGAACTTGGGTATGACTTGTTGGATAATACAAAATTCGGTAAATTTCCCTTATATCCCACCCCAAACAAATTTGTGCCCTTATATCCCACTTCAAACAAATTTTGTGCCCTTATATCCCACTTCAAACAAATTTTGTGCCCTTATATCCCAATCTGGGATATAAGGGCACAAAATTTGTTTGAAGTGGGATATAAGGGCACAAAATTTGTTTGGTCGTGTAAAAAGTCTTTTGAGGGAACCGAACCGGCCACCCATGGTGCCGGTGGCATGTGTGCTTTGACTCGGCCACAACGTCCAAAAATTCCAGGGCAAAATTTTCGACCAAAATTTGCCCCAACATTTTTGCCCACAAAATTTTGCCAACTAGATTATGACCAAAAATCTGGACCCAAAAATTTCGATGCCAAAAAATTGGACCAAAAATTTGGACCAAAAATCTCGACCAAAAATTTGGACCCAAAGTTTCGACCAAAAATTTCGACCAAAAATTTTGGACCCAAAATTTAGACCCCAAAAATTGGACCCAAAAATTTGGACCAAAAATTTGGACCCAAAATTCGGACCCAAAATTTCGACCCCAAAAGTTGGACCCCAAAAATTTCGACCAAAAATTGGACCCAAAATTTCGACCAAAGATTTGGACCAAAAATCTCGACCAAAATTTTCGACCCCAAAAATTTGGACCCCTAAAATTTGACCAAATTTTTTGACCCAGTCCACCCCCTTCCATCCGTTTTTGGTGTTTCCTTGTCCGTAGGCATAAAGCTGGCTTCAATGCCCCACCCGAGACGTCTCAAGACGTTCTGGGTGCCTCAGAGCGACTGGTTGCACCGTTTCACAACTTCAAGCTGGCCACCGCGGCCACACTCGATCCCCGATCGGGTGCCTCAACTTGGGAGGCTCAAGCAAGTACTCAAGAGAACCGCATCAGAGCCAGGTGCCTGGCTGCACCGTCTGACCGTGCGGCGTGTCACGGCGTGCCACGCTGACGTTCGGGGCTAATCGCGGTGACAGAACTGTAGTAGCTGGCCAGATGCTACAGCCGAGAGTCAGGCGAGACAACTGATCTCATCAGACTCATGATCCGTAAGCGAAGATTACTGCAGTGAAGGAAGCTGTGTCCACCGTCGTGCAACCGGTGTGTGTGCAACCAGTTGCGGTGCAGGCGTGGGCACAACGACAGTTGATGACTTCAGGAAGGAATCAGCCATTCTTGCGCGAGCTGCAGATTCCGTCTGTCGGCAACAGTGTCCGACTGTGTCGCCACCTTGGGTTGTTAGCCCACCGTCCTCCGCGGTTCTGGCCATCTGTCTTGTAATCTGGGTTCAGTTCCGAGTTTGGTTTCCTATCCGAGGCTATCGGGCACTGGTTCAGTTTCGGGTTGAGGTTCGGTTTCGGGTTCGGTTCTGCCACCATCACTCCTCACCCGAACTTCTGGGCTCGGGTTCGATTTCGGGTTTGGCTCGCCGTGCCAGGGCCCAGGCATGGGCGTCAACTCGCGACACGTGATGTCTCCATGTCACTGCCAATGTCAGGAGCATGGCAGTGCACTCAAACGCCACCTTTCGCTGTTGTTCCTGTCTGTCTGAGCACTCAAACTTTGAGTCAAAGCGCACGCGCCCGCTCTCCTCCTTCGATCGCTGCTGTGACAGGGGCTGTGCTGCAGTGTGCACGCATGCACGTGGCAATAGCAACAGCAACAGGAGTCCAGCGTCGGGACCCGGCTGGACGAAAAGTTTTTTTTTTCGCTTTTTTTTTTTTTTTTTCAGGCCACCAGGGCACCTTACTCCACTCCTTTGAGGTCCCCTTGATGGGGATGGTTGGGAAACCATACTAGGTATGGAAGCCATCCTTTCGCGGACCAGTTTCCGCTCGGCTATTGAACTAGGGCTTGCATCTGGGAGTTCATCCCCAAACGCCTGGAGAGAAAGCCCTTCGCCGTAGGTATCCGGATGGTCGAGCCAACCACCCTTGGGTTTCAAGGTGAGTGGTCGGGGGTTCAAGCCCCTCCTCGGCAAGTTTTCCAGCATTTTCCTCGATTCAAATTTGTCAAAACAAATTTGTGCCCTTATATCCCAGTTTGGGATATAAGGGCACAAAATTTGTTTGAAGTGGGATATAAGGGCACAAATTTGTTTTGAGTGGGATATAAGGGCATTACACCTACAAAATTCTGTAGAACTTGGGTATGACTTGTTGGATAATACAAAATTCTGTAGAACTTGGGTATGACTTGTTGGATAATACAAAATTCTGTAGAACTTGGGTATGACTTGTTGGATAATACAAAATTCTGTAGAACTTGGGTATGACTTGTTGGATAATACAAAATTCTGTAGAACTTGGGTATGACTTGTTGGATAATACAAAATTCTGTAGAACTTGGGTATGACTTGTTGGATAATACAAAATTCTGTAGAACTTGGGTATGACTTGTTGGATAACACAAAATTCTGTAGAACTTGGGTATGACTTGTTGGATAATACAAAATTCTGTAGAACTTGGGTATGACTTGTTGGATAATACAAAATTCTGTAGAACTTGGGTATGACTTGTTGGATAATACAAAATTCTGTAGAACTTGGGTATGACTTGTTGGATAATACAAAATTCTGTAGAACTTGGGTATGACTTGTTGGATAATACAAAATTCTGTAGAACTTGGGTATGACTTGTTGGATAATACAAAATTCTGTAGAACTTGGGTATGACTTGTTGGATAATACAAAAAATGTCGACACTCTCAACGGAAATTGTGGAAATAATGGGGCCAAAACGTTGACACTTTTTAAACTTTGAGGCTTTTTAGAGGTAAAAGTTGCTTGATAATCCGGGATTTTTAGAGTTAAAGTTCGCTTTTTAATCGACGTTTGACCCACAAAATGCATACCTAGGATCGTAGCATGCGACGGAGGTGGAGCTCGAGGCCAGAGCGTACACCATTCCGTCCAGCGACGCCCCCGCGCACGCCCACCGGCGCTCGTGCACGTTGGGACTTTCAAGAACGCGTTCCGCTCCACGTCGTATCCCACGGCTTCGTTGAGCTTGGCCCCCCGGCAAACAAAAAATTTTCATGGCCGCACAGATTTTTTCTTGAGCGGGCCACTTGCCCACCATTTATAAGGGGGGCCTGGGGGACCCACCTTTTCCCCCCAGGAGGGTCCGGTTTCCCAGAATTCTGGAATTACTCCGGATTGGTGTTGTGCGCGAGTTTTTCAGAAATTTTTCAGATATCCCGCCACAAAACATGAAAAACAGGGGGGGGTGCGGGGGGCTACGCCCCCCCCGCCCACGGTACGGGTTTACCAATAACAAACAGTTCTCCAGAATTCTGGAATTACTCCGGATTGGTGTTGTGCGCGAGTTTTTCAGAAATTTTTCAGATATCCCGCCACAAAACATGAAAAACAGGGGGGGTGCGGGGGGCTACGCCCCCCCCGCCCAAACGGTACGGGTTTACCAATTGACTTTTCAACACCATTTCAACAATCCTGTTGGTGTTTCTCACTTAGAAATCTACAGCTAGACCACTTCTCAGACGCCAAAAACTGACGTTTGACGGTTGTCCCAACTTTTTGGATCACAAAAACTGACGTTTGAGGGTTGTCCCAACTTTTTGGGTCACCAATACTGACGTTTGAGGGTTGTCTCACTTTTTGGATCACCAATACTGACGTTTGAGGGTTGTCCCACTTTTTTGGATCACCAATACTGACGTTTGAGGGTTGTCCCACTTTTTTGGATCACCAATACTGACGTTTGAGGGTTGTCCCACTTTTTTGGATCACCAATACTGACGTTTGAGGGTTGTCCCACTTTTTTGGGTCACCAATACTGACGTTTGAGGGTTGTCCCACTTTTTGGGTCACCAATACTGACGTTTGAGGGTTGTCCCACTTTTTTGGATCACCAATACTGACGTTTGAGGGTTGTCCCACTTTTTTGGATCACCAATACTGACGTTTGAGGGTTGTCCCACTTTTTTGGATCACCAATACTGACGTTTGAGGGTTGTCCCACTTTTTTGGATCACCAATACTGACGTTTGAGGGTTGTCCCACTTTTTGGATCACCAATACTGACGTTTGAGGGTTGTCCCACTTTTTTGGATCACCAATACTGACGTTTGAGGGTTGTCCCACTTTTTTGGATGACCAATACTGACGTTTGAGGGTTGTCCCACTTTTTTGGATCACCAATACTGACGTTTGAGGGTTGTCCCACTTTTTGGATCACCAATACTGACGTTTGAGGGTTGTCCCACTTTTTGGGTCACCAATACTGACGTTTGAGGGTTGTCCCACTTTTTTGGATCACCAATACTGACGTTTGAGGGTTGTCCCACTTTTTGGATCACCAATACTGACGTTTGAGGGTTGTCCCACTTTTTGGGTCACCAATACTGTATAACGTGGGTATGACCTGTTGGATAACACAAAAAAAGTCGCCACTCTCAACGGAAAATGGTGGAAAAAAAGGGGCTTTGGAAAACACCAAAACCTTGACACTTTTTTGGATCACCAATACTGACGTTTGAGGGTTGTCCCACTTTTTGGATCACCAATACTGACGTTTGAGGGTTGTCCCACTTTTTTGGATCACCAATACTGACGTTTGAGGGTTGTCCCACTTTTTGGATCACCAATACTGACGTTTGAGGGTTGTCCCACTTTTTTGGATCACCAATACTGACGTTTGAGGGTTGTCCCACTTTTTTTGATCACCAATACTGACGTTTGAGGGTTGTCCCACTTTTTTGGATCACCAATACTGACGTTTGAGGGTTGTCCCACTTTTTTGGATCACCAATACTGACGTTTGAGGGTTGTCCCACTTTTTTCGATCACCAATACTGACGTTTGAGGGTTGTCCCACTTTTTTGGGTCACCAATACTGACGTTTGAGGGTTGTCCCACTTTTTTGGATCACCAATACTGACGTTTGAGGGTTGTCCCACTTTTTTGGATCACCAATACTGACGTTTGAGGGTTGTCCCACTTTTTTGGGTCACCAATACTGACGTTTGAGGGTTGTCCCACTTTTTTGGATCACCAATACTGACGTTTGAGGGTTGTCCCACTTTTTGGATCACCAATACTGACGTTTGAGGGTTGTCCCACTTTTTGGATCACCAATACTGTATAACGTGGGTATGACCTGTTGGATAACACAAAAAAAGTCGCCACTCTCAACGGAAAATGGTGGAAAAAAAGGGGCTTTGGAGAACACCAAAACCTTGACACTTTTTTGGAAGTTAGAGTTCGCTTGACCCACAAAATGCACACCTGGGATCGTAGCATTCGACGGAGGTGGAGCTCGATGAGCTTCCGCCCAGAGCGTACACCATTCCGTCCAGCGACGCCGCCGCGCACGCCCACCGGCGCTCGTGCATGTTGGGGACTTTCAAGAACGCGTTCCGCTCCACGTCGTATCCCACGGCTTCGTTGAGCGTGGTCCCCCGGCACGCTCCTCCCAGCAAGTACACCACCCCGTCGTACACGGTGCACCCCTGGCCGCGGCGCGGGTGCGCCAGCGGCGCGAGCGGCGTCCAGGCCTGGCCGACTGGGTCGAACATCTCGTTGGACGCCAGGTCCCGGCCTTCGCTGGCGCCGCCGAAGGCGAAGAGGAACCGGGAAGCGCTGCAGAGCGAGAAGCTCGCCCGCGGCCGCAGCATGGGGCTGGTTTCCGTCCACTGCTGGGTGACCGGGTCGTAAGCTTCGCACGACGCGAGCGTTCTTCGGTTGCCGCCGATCCCACCGCAGACGTACACGTTCCGCTCGGATATTGCTAGTCCGCAGTAGTGGCGTGCAGCTTGCAGGGGGGGCAGGAGGGTGGTCCGGTTAGTGAAAGGGCAGTAGTGCTCCACCGTGGCCAGCGGGAACCCCTTCGCCGTGCCGCCGACGGTGATGATGCCGTGGTGCGCGGTGATTTTCTGCAGGACGCCCGGGCCGAAGATCGCGCGCCGCCACTGCCGGCAGACGCGGCTGCCGACCGCCCGCAGCTCGCCGGCCGTGAGCCACTGCAGGATCAGCACCAGCAGGTCGTGCGGCACCGGCGCCGACGCCACCGGGGCCCCGGCTTCCGCGGGGGCCCGCTTGCCCTTGCCGCCTCTGCTGCCCCGCCGCCGCGCCTCCGGGCGGGGGTACAGCGGGGTGGCTGACTGGCGCTTGCGCTTCTTCAGTGCCCCGCTGGGCCCGTCCCGCGGCCGCTCTTCCTCATCGGCTTCGTAGTCGTCTAACGACAAGTCGCCCATGTATGGATTTGGGGGCTCTTCTCGTGGTCCCGCCCAGTTCCTGTGCAACTAAAGTTTGGGCGGGTAAGAAACTGAATAAACAGTTGGCGTGATAGGTGTGGGATGAATGGTAGACGTAAAACAATGAACAGACAACAGACAGTCGGCGTGATAAGTGTGGGGTAGACGTAGAAAACTGACAAACAGCTGGCGTGATAGGCGTGGGATGAAGAATAGACGTAAAAGACTGCAAAGACAGTCGGCGTGATAGGTGTGGGATGAATGGTAGACTTAAAACACTGAACAGACAGTCGGTGTGATAAGTGTGGCAGCTGGCGTGATAGGTGTGGGATGAAGAACAGACGTAAAAGACTGAACAGACAGTCGTCGTGATAGGTACAATGAATGATAGACGTATGACAAAGACTGAACAAATTGGCATGATGATAGGTGTGGGATGAACGGTGGACGCAAAGGCCGTCGACGGTGATGATGCCGTGGTGCGCGGTGATCTTCTGCAGGACGCCCGGGCCGAAGATCGCGCGCCGCCACTGCCGGCAGACGCGGCTGCCGACCGCCCGCAGCTCGCCGGCCGTGAGCCACTGCAGGATCAGCACCATGATTAAGCGACGGAGGCGGCAGGTGCGCAACCGTGGCTGCGGTTCCTTCAACAGACGGAGCTCAGCTGGCGGAGAGAAAAATTGGTGTACTGATCGGTGGGTATCGCTTTCCGCCGGGGCTTTGCACGAAATTTAGCTGGCGTGAAATTTCCAATCGACAGCTTCCTCATCGGCTTCGTAGTCTCAGACACGGTTGCAGGGCCTCCTCCCCGTGAGGGATTTGCCTGTGCTCTAGTAGCACGGGTGGTTCCTATTGCCGACCAGGAACCTCCGGCACCAGTGTTCTACCGTCTTGATCGGGCGTCAATCTCGATCGGGAAATACGATCGAACCACTGACGCGAGGCAAAGGAAGGGGTTCTCCAGTGCGGACTAATCAAGCAACGGAGGCGGCAGGTGCGCAACCGTGGCTGCTGTTCCTTCAACAGACGAAGCTCAGCTGGCGGCGAAAAAAATTCGTGTCCTGATCGGTGGCACGAACTTTAGCTGGCGTGAAATTTCCGATCGACAGGTTCCTCATCGGCTTCGTAGTCTCAGACACTGAGCCGGTCCATCCCTATCTTTTGAAACTGCATCGAAGTGCCTGCCGCTGTTTATCACAGTGAAACACGGTCCACCACGGGTCCATCCCTAGTTCTAGAGCTGCATCGAATTGCCCGGTGCTGTATTCTTCGGTCTATCACGGTCTATCAAGAGGGGATGGACCGGCTCAGACACGGTTGCAGGGGCCTCCTCCCCGCGACGGATATGCCTGTGCTCTAGTAGCACGGGTGGTTCCTCGGTCGTCATTCCGGTAGAAAAAGGGCGGATTGCGGCTGAAACAAAAAGACGTGGATTGATGAAGCCGTTATGAGTGTGCCGAAGAAGAGAAGAAAAAGCGAAGGAGGAGTGCAAAGCAACCCCCATAAAAGGCAGAGATCCTGCCTCCAAGGTCGGCTAGTCTGGTACTTGCTGTCGTTAAGACTTAGTGTGCAGGCAATTCGTCTCTTTGATCAGACATTTCGCTCGCTAAAATAACCGCCCTTTTGTCGTTGCAAAGCCAAAAGGAGGCAACTTTGTAAGAACTGGGGGGAAATCAAGTTGGCGGCCAAGTACTTCGTGCTTGGAATCTGGGACGAAAACACGTTCTCGTGACGTCTTTATAGCTTGCATTCCACGTCGAGGAATTGAAATACTCGGGGGACTGCCTTGTGCTCATTTCGACGGAGGCTAGAGGGGGAGAAAACAATACAACTACAAAGTGGGTATTTTTTGTTGAACGCTTACGCCGCCACTAAACCCCAGATTTACCTGTGTTTCGTGTGGGCTGCAGCACATTTACCTCCTTTTTAGATTTGGAATATTGTTGCGATAGTGGGGAGTCATCGGCATGCCGATGAGTACCACTATTGCCTCTGAGATTTCGCAACTGGCAGTCTCCCCTAGTATTTCCTACAAAGCAGGTGCTTATACAAAAACGAAACTCGGAAACCGGGCGCCCCCGCGTGCGGGAAAGCGTTTTGGCAAGAGTGAATTGAGAAATGGGGACGCGAGCTTCCGGGCCTGGTTGTACTTTTTAAAACGAAGATAAAACAACTTTGAACCTATTCTAGAGAGGGTGGCTAGATGGCTGCGATCGAGCCAAAGCAGGTCGGCTGCCTGCCCGCAAAAAAAAAAAGAAAAAGGGGGGAGAGTCAAGTCAAAAACAAGGTTTCGACTAATTAGTTTTGTACTCGATGTAGTCGCGTTTCGAGGAGTTAAATGCAAGAGGATAGACGTGGGGTAGAGCGTGCGTGTGAGCCACACCCCGTCGTTGCGGACCCACATGCAAGACTTGCTCAAAGCATGAACGTCGAGGACGCTCAACAAAGCCTATGGTAGGGCTCGCTTCAGATCTAAAACTGTATGGCATAGTGGCTCGGATGAATCAAACTGACTGGCACGGCAGGATCATCTCCATCCTCAAGATCGGGCGAAAGCACTCACACTACAGAGTACAGCTGCCGACACGCCAGTGTGTTAAAATGTGTGCCCTGTCATGGGCGACTGACAAACCCTGCCAGGTGCCCGTCTGACCAACGCGTTAGAACGTTTTCTGACAGAGTGTGCTATATTGTCCGTGCTCACTAGAACCCAACAGAGAGTGCGTGCAGCCAGGATTCCGCTTACCGGTGTCTGCTCAGAGCGACTGGCAAACTCTGGCAAGTGCCCGTCTGACCAACGCGCTGGAACGTTTTCTGACAGAGTGTGCTATATTGTTCGTGTTGAATACAAAATGACACACTCAGAGCGTATGTGCGTGCAGCCAGGATTCCGCTAACCGGTGCCTGTTCATCGGTCTGTCAGAGCGACTGTCAAACTCTGGTAAGTTGGGGCTACATTGAACACACACACACCAAATTTCACAAAAGGTCACATGTGTTTCGTCTTCTTTGTTGCGTTCGTGGCGAGTCATTTGCAAGCAAATGAGTACCACACTATGCCAGCTTTTCGCTACAGAGACTCCGGAAGGGTCGCTTTTGCCGCGCTTTCGTCGTGGTGCAACCTTTGTCGGTTGCCACTGTTGCTGTGAGCTGGTGACAAGTTCGTAATCGAGTAGGCATCGGAATATTCGCTTGCTCCTCTCCGCCGTGCGGCACGCCGAGAGGCGGAAGTCGTGGGAGGCCGGGCCGGGAGGAAGACGCGATCGTGGCGCGGCCCGTCGAGGGCGCAGCGGAGGGCCAGAGCAAAGTTCGCCCTCAGAGACCCCATATTGCTGTCGGAATGCGCTGGCCCGATGGGCTCTCTCTCCATCAGTAGGGTATAACCAACCTGTCTCACGACGGTCTAAACCCAGCTCACGTTCGCAGTTTTGGGGCAAACCCCCTCGACGACCAACGGGAGTTCCTCTCGTACTACCCCGTATTGCTGTCGGAATGCGCTGGCCCGATGGGCTCTCTCTCCATCTGGTGCTCTGTTGGTGGTATTCACCGCTGCACCATACTGCGCCCGCAGCATACGGCGGCGTTGGCGCACGAACCGCAACGCGTCATGCGGTGCGGGATGCAACACTGCCTCTTGAGGCCGTCGTCGGGCCGGTGATGCACCTGGCAGCACAGGTCTACGGTGAGGCTGTAGTTCCTGCGCATGCCAGCGCACAGCGCACATTTCTGCTTCGCGCAGGCGTTGCACACAGATGTCTTTGACATGAAATCACCAGTCGCCCTTGGCAACGTTCGTGTACTCATGTGAAACACTGTGAAAAAGTGAACCCGTCCACCGGAATCTGCAGGATGGGACAGCGGTTGCGCCTTTGGCGGGCTCTCCGGTTTGGAATGGCACCCTGCCACGTGTTTTACAGCCCCCCTATGCAGGTGTGTGTGGGAACACCTTTTTTTCACTGGCGCGACAAGAACCAGGCGCTCGCGTAGTTCACCGGGGTTTGCAGGATGGGGACGGAGTCGAGCCACGGTTGCACTTTTTGGCCGATGGCGGCCCACGTGCGCTTGTGGAGCGCGCCGGGCTTCGTGGGGGTTGTTGCAGGGGAGTGGTACGAGGCGCGGAGGAACGACCAGTGCAAGTAGACGACCATGAACCCGATGAGACCCTGGGTGAACACCTGCATGAAGACAAGACCGCCGAGGGCGATTTCGAACGTAGTGCACTGCTCGAGGATGGCCTGGGTGTGCGCGGCCGCGCGGTTCCACAAAGGGGCGTACAGCCGGACGAGAAGGTTTTCGGGGTGGTTCTTGCACAGGTACGTGGACACGGTCCACAGCGACTTCCTCCCGAGCACGAGGGCGACGAGGAAGTTCGACGGGGCGCCCATCCAAACCATCGAGAAGAACAGGAAGTGGAAGTCGGCGCCGGCCATCGCGCGCTGGATGTATTGGCCCAGGGGCATCAGCTGCTGGGGGTCCTTCGACCAGAGGCCGGAGAACGTCACTCCGCTGATGGGCGGCGACCCATGGTTCGCGTAGATTGTGTACCCCGACACCAGGATCGAACCGTACAGCGCATATCGGTAGAAAGACTCGCCAAGCATCACCCAGCCGACCGTCAGCGACAGGAAGACGAAGAGATGCCCGACAATGTTGATGAGCTGCGACCACATCATCTTGGCTGCTGTTTAACTTTTGTTTTCTGCCCCTTCTTTTTGCTTGGTCCTGTTTTCTTTTTTTTGTGTGATTTTGAGCAGTGTGCGCGCGATCAGCCGGCTTGCCGGCTGATTCATTTCGAGCCTTTTTTGTGTTTCCGACGATCCCGTGGGACGTACAGATTGGTGTCTTTCGACGTTTTGTTTGTTTGTGTGGCAGCTTGGTGCGTGTGGTCGGTGGGCGGGGGGGAGTTGGATAGGAAGCTCTACTGTATCGGGCTAGACTTTAATTCATGCTTGAGCCAGGATGCCCACTCCGCAGCCTTTCCGCTGGGCTCTTGGTAGCTGATCCGCTCGCATACACTTTTCATTACAGTGGCGTTGCGCGCTGCAAAGTCGTCCATGATTTGCCAGTACGTCACGTTGCATCGTCCATAAATTCTCGCCAGGTCTGCTTCGGGTCTCCGCACGTGAAGCTCGTCGAGCACGTGCTTAGCGCTTCCTCGTTCAGCGCATCCTACGACGGCGCACGCCTCGCTCGTTCTAAACGGCATGATCGTCCTTCGGACCAGGGCCTGGAGCAAGTCCGTCGCGCCGTGTAACTTCCGCAGTGCCCGGAGGGTTTGCGTGCTGAGGCACCGTGGCGGCACTTCATTCGTCAGTCGGTCGCGGACCGCCATGTCACGGCTGCAGTTGCGGCTCCTCCGCAGGAAACGGCCACCCTCTTCCAGCTGCACCAGGTCATTCGCCTCGTCGTTGTCGTCGGGTTGCTGCTGCCGGCGTCGACACAGTCTTGTGACTTTGGCTGCGCTGTAGCACCACTCGATGTCGAATGAGCGGCTACTTTGGTGCGCATTGGTCGCTGCTTCGTCGGCCGCGTTGATATCCGCGTTGTCGCGGTGGCCCCTTGCCCACTGGACCACCGGGATGTTACGGGGTCTCCTTTCCGGGGGTTCCGCGTGCGGGCTATTGCACTCTGACTGTCACTGCGCGGAGTGACTGTGGCCCGGGGCTGCACTGCGTCTAGGGCTGTGGCGAGCACCATCAATGCGCACCGTTCTGCGTCTGTGCTGGAGCTGATCCTGCCTTGGACTTTTGCCCCGTAGGCCGTCCCGTTGACGTAGACGCCTACGGACCCCCTGCCTTCTCGTTCGTGGTAGCTGCCGTCGGTAGCCACCTTGATCTCTCCGCCTTCGGCTTCGGCTTTCCGGAGGAGGGCCTTTTCCGTCCATGTAATAATGTACGGTTTACGGCCTCTTCGTGGTGGCCTTAGCTCGAAACCGGTTGCCGGTATGCGTCCTTCCTCTTTTTTTTTTTTGTACCGGCACAGGCAGGACCTTATGCAGCCCGTTTTCTCCTTCAGAAGACACAAAGCCTGCCCCTGCCAACCCAGAATACAGACACCAAACGCTGCCCAACCCAATCCGAGGTAGTGTAAATCAACCCAACCTCCCACCCGATTTTCCATTTTTTTTTTTTTGGGTGAGTTCAGGCAGGGATTTATATAGCTTTTGCTCCTCTGAAGAAAAGTCCTTTTTCCCCTCGGGGTCCTGTCCCGGATCCAAAATTAACCCCTTACGGACGGGAGACATATGGTACGATGCCAAACCCCCCCCCCCCCCCTTTGCACTAATAAAACTTTTTTTGATGTCACCCCATACTGGCCACGAACCCCCACCTGTGTGGCCCAAAACGGTTCCCAAACGGTTTTTGGCGGGCTGAGTCGAGGTAAAGGGGTCTCTGAAGGCCCACGAATAGGCCCAGGTGGGCCCAGGTAGGCCCAGGTAGGCCCCTGGAGCGCGAGGGGGAGAGTCCCCAAAATGGGGTCATTTTCGGGCCTCGCCACTACACAAGCTAGTCAAACACTTTCTGGCCTCCAGCGGGAAACCCAGACTTCAAAACGACAAGATCGGCTGTGTTCCGCCGTAGATAGCCACCAGCGGGTCCTCTTGAAGCCGAAGAATGCTCTCGGGGGTCACAGTTAGCCCCATGTGCGCAGCGCCAGCAGTGGGCAGGCACACGCTTAGAATGTGCGGTGTGCAAGTGCGCCCTGCCTAGAATCCGGCTTCACCCGCTTTTGAGAACACAGTGCAGAAAGCCTCTTCAGTACCCTTGATGTTGGCGTGGAGAATTGGTCATGCTCCTGAGATACCTTTTCACGCATCTCTGGTGTGACAACTGTGGGCCTCCCGCCAACGCCAATCTCGGCAGCCTTTCCCCGGTTCTTCCAGAGATTGTCACCCACGACCATTCCAACAGCCCTGTACCGGGCACGTGCCCAGTCCAAACCGCTCACGATGCGTCGCCGGCTCGCCTCGTCGTCAAGGCTGTTGAAGGCTTCTGAAAGCCTACCAGAAAGGCGCTTCCAGATGTCAACCTTCTCCTCCTCTGTCATTAGGGCGAGAAAGAAACCGATCAGGTCGTCACCAGAGACCTTTTCACAAAAGGTCCTGCTGGCTACGAGTCGTCTCTGCATGGACTGACCACGTCTTGTTTCCTCATGAAACGGCGATAACTTCTGCATTGCTCGCACCGATGACTCCACGAACTCCAGACCCGTGATCTTTGGCATTTTCCCCTCTCTTAGTTTCCGTTTTCCTGGGTCAACCTGTATTCTTAATTAGTACTGCTGGTAAAGGCAGGGTGCACCTGCTGCACCCACTCTATTTACAATGTGTGCCTGCCCACTGCAGGCGCTGCAGGCGGGGTGGCCAAGTAGGGCTATCTGTGACCCCTGAGAACACTCTTCGGCTTCAAGAGGACCCGCTGGTGGCTATCTACAGCGGAACACAGCCGATCTTGTCGTTGTGTAGTCTGGGTTTCCCGCTGGAGGCCAGAAGGTGTTTGACTAGCTTGAGTAGTGGCGAGGCTTTGAAAATGACCCCATTTTGGGGGCACACCCCCTCGCACTGAGAGCTCCGCTCCTGGGCCCACCTGGGCCCACCTGGGCCCATTCGTGGGCCTTCAGAGACCCCTTTACCTCGACTCAGCCCGTCAAAAACCGTTTGGGACCCGTTTTGGGCCACACAGATGGGGGTTCGGGGCCAGTATGGAGTGACGTCAAAAAATATTTTATTAGTGCAAAGGGGGGGGGGTTTGGCATCGTCTCATATATATATGTCGAAAAATCAAAAAAGGTTGCGGAGATCATCTCGCCTATGAAGACACAACGAAAGTGATCCATGTTTGCTTCTTTGGAAAGATACGTCACAAATCTTTCAAATGCACCCTTCATCGGACAAAACTGCTGCCCGAGCTGCCAAGCGGATGCAACTGCAAAACTTGGGGGCTGGCCAGAAATTGGGGGTTTTCTGGCACGTGCCAGGGACCCAAGCCACACCCAGCCAGTGCATGTTGGTCAAAGTGGTCGATGTTTGCTTCTTTGGAAAGATACGTCACAGATCTTTCAAATGCGCCCTTCATCTGACAAAACTGTTGCCCGAGTGACGAACAGATGCCACCGCGAAACCTGGGACCCAGCCAGCATGGGACAGTAGCAAAAGACGGGGGTGAAAGCTCAAAGGCGGACAAGGAAAAACGGGCATGCGAAGAGATGATCATTTGATTTGGTGCAGCGACGGGAAGAAAGGGTCTCTGATTCCACTACTTCTTTGCAACTTTGCTGATTCTGTGGCCAGCCGACAGTGTACGATCCCTCCCTCTCTTGAAGTGCCGGCCGTTGGGGTCCTTCAAACGGTCAACGGTGCCTTGCATGGTTGGGTCATCGAAGAGATGTTGCGCCATGGTGTGGTACCTTCCGAAACACGGCACAGGGCAAAGAGGGACATCACACTGCTCGCATTTGTAAAGCGCACCTTTGCGCTGCACGTGGCATATGCACCGTCGCTGCTGATCCAGCTTGACGAGGTTGTGAAATAGCCCGTTCAACCTGTGATCAACGCCGTGCTTCTGCTTTTCTGTCTTGCGAGCAGATTGGGGCGAAGGTGAGGGTGGCGGTATCGTTTTTTTGGAAGGGGGTCCCGTCTCTGTAGAGCACTCTGTTGGGCAGTCCTTTTCGGCGGAAAGGAGCTCCATCACCAGCTTGCGCTTGAAATCGGGAAGTGAAGGTGTTCTTCCTTTCTTGTCAGTGCTCAGCATTTTCCACACGATGTAGGCATTCACAGTGGAGACCTCGACTAAGTAGAAAAAAAGTTTGAGGTACCAACGCCAATAAGAATTGGTAGTCAACGTTCAATTTTGAATCCAAATTTAATTAGAATTGGTAGTCAACGTCCAATTTCCGATCTCAAATTTAATTAGAATTGGTAGTCAACGTTCGATTTTGAATCCAAATTTAATTAGAATTGGTAGTCAACGTTCAATTTTGAATCCAAATTTAATTAGAATTGGTAGTCAACGTTCGATTTTGAATCCAAATTTAATTAGAATTGGTAGTCAACGTCCAATTTCCGATCTCAAATTTAATTAGAATTGGTAGTCAACGTCCAATTTCCGATCCCAAATTTAATTAGAATTGGTAGTCAACGTTCGATTTTGAATCCAAATTTAATTAGAATTGGTAGTCAACGTTCAATTTTGAATCCAAATTTAATTAGAATTGGTCGTCAACGTTCGATTTTGAATGCAAATTTAATAAGAATTGGTAGTCAACGTCCAATTTCCGATCTCAAATTTAATTAGAATTGGTAGTCAACGTTCGATTTTGAATCCAAATTTAATTAGAATTGGTAGTCAACGTTCAATTTTGAATCCAAATTTAATTAGAATTGGTAGTCAACGTTCAATTTTGAATCCAAATTTAATTAGAATTGGTAGTCAACGTCCAATTTCCGATCTCAAATTTAATTAGAATTGGTAGTCAACGTTCAATTTTGAATCCAAATTTAATTAGAATTGGTAGTCAACGTCCAATTTCCGATCTCAAATTTAATTAGAATTGGTAGTCAACGTCCAATTTCCGATCCCAAATTTAATTAGAATTGGTAGTCAACGTCCAATTTCGGATCCAAATTTAATTAGAATTGGTAGTCAACGTCCAATTTCCGATCTCAAATTTAATTAGAATTGGTAGTCAACGTTCGATTTTGAATCCAAATTTAATTAGAATTGGTAGTCAACGTCCAATTTCGGATCCCAAATTTAATTAGAATTGGTAGTCAACGTTCAATTTTGAATCCAAATTTAATTAGAATTGGTAGTCAACGTTCGATTTTGAATCCAAATTTAATTAGAATTGGTAGTCAACGTTCAATTTTGATCCAAATTTAATTAGAATTGGTAGTCAACGTCCAATTTCCGATCTCAAATTTAATTAGAATTGGTAGTCAACGTTCAATTTTGAATCCAAATTTAATTAGAATTGGTAGTCAACGTCCAATTTCGGATCCCAAATTTAATTAGAATTGGTAGTCAACGTTCGATTTTGAATCCAAATTTAATTAGAATTGGTAGTCAACGTCCAATTTCCGATCCCAAATTTAATTAGAATTGGTAGTCAACGTTCGATTTTGAATCCAAATTTAATTAGAATTGGTAGTCAACGTCCAATTTCGGATCCCAAATTTAATTAGAATTGGTAGTCAACGTTCAATTTTGAATCCAAATTTAATTAGAATTGGTAGTCAACGTTCGATTTTGAATCCAAATTTAATTAGAATTGGTAGTCAACGTTCAATTTTGGATCCAAATTTAATTAGAATTGGTAGTCAACGTCCAATTTCCGATCTCAAATTTAATTAGAATTGGTAGTCAACGTTCGATTTTGAATCCAAATTTAATTAGAATTGGTAGTCAACGTCCAATTTCGGATCCCAAATTTAATTAGAATTGGTAGTCAACGTTCAATTTTGAATCCAAATTTAATTAGAATTGGTAGTCAACGTTCGATTTTGAATCCAAATTTAATTAGAATTGGTAGTCAACGTTCAATTTTGAATCCAAATTTAATTAGAATTGGTAGTCAACGTCCAATTTCCGATCTCAAATTTAATTAGAATTGGTAGTCAACGTTCGATTTTGAATCCAAATTTAATTAGAATTGGTAGTAAACGTCCAATTTCGGATCCCAAATTTAATTAGAATTGGTAGTCAACGTTCGATTTTGAATCCAAATTTAATTAGAATTGGTAGTCAACGTCCAATTTCCGATCCCAAATTTAATTAGAATTGGTAGTCAACGTCCAATTTCCGATCCAAATTTAATTAGAATTGGTAGTCAACGTTCAATTTTGAATCCAAATTTAATTAGAATTGGTAGTCAACGTTCAATTTTGAATCCAAATTTAATTAGAATTGGTAGTCAACGTCCAATTTCCGATCTCAAATTTAATTAGAATTGGTAGTCAACGTTCGATTTTGAATCCAAATTTAATTAGAATTGGTAGTCAACGTCCAATTTCGGATCCCAAATTTAATTAGAATTGGTAGTCAACGTTCGATTTTGAATCCAAATTTAATTAGAATTGGTAGTCAACGTCCAATTTCCGATCCCAAATTTAATTAGAATTGGTAGTCAACGTTCAATTTGAGATCCCAAATTTAATTAGACTTGGTAGTCAACGTCTCGCCTCCCACCACCCCCTTTGGCCCTCCGCCCCTGGCCCTCCTGCCTCCTCTTTCCCCGCCTCCGTTTTACTCTTCCTGCCCCCATGGCTTCGCCATGGCTTCGTCCCTCACCCCCGCTGATTCCGGTTGGTAGTGACCCGGCCCTACCCCAACCCCCAGCCCAAAATTAAGTCAATTTTTTTTTTTCGCGCTCGGGGTGGCCCCGAGCCCCAGACCCATATATAAATCACTGAGTTCAGGGATTTATATAGCTTTTCCTCCTCTGCAGAAAAGTCCTTTTCGCCCTCGGGGTCCTGTGGTGGATCCAAAATTAATTAGAATTGGTAGTCAAGAGGCAAGCACTACCAGGGCAGCCCAGCCCAACCCAGTGTTGGAACAAGAATCAGACGAAATGGTTAAGCTAATTTGTAAGACAGGGGGGGTCTGGGGGGCAGCGCCCCCCAGCGCACGGTACGGTACAGCGAAGAATTTCCGCGCCGGTCAACTCCTAGTATTGAATCCAAATTCAGTTAGAACCGGTAGTCAACGTCTGATGCCGAACCCCAAATCTAATTAGAATCGGTACTCAACGTCCAATTTCCGATCCTGAATTTAATTAGAATTGGTAGTCAACGTCCAATTTCCGATTCCAAATTTAAATAGAATTGGTAGTCAACGTTCAGGTTTGGCTCCAAATTTAATTAAAATTGGTAGTCAACGTCTAGGTTCGGATCCACAACCAATTAGACTTGGTAGTCAACGTCTGATGCCAAATCCAAAATTTAATTAGAATTGATAGGCAACGTCCAGTTTCGGATCCCAAATTTAATTACAATTGGTAGTCAACGTCCAGTTTCGGATTCCAAATTTAATTACAATCCGTAGTCAACGTCTGATGTCGTATCCAAAATTTAATTAGAAGTGGTAGTCAACGTCCAAATTCGGATCCCAAATTTAATTAGAATTGGTAGTCAACGTCCAACTTCCGATTCTGAATTTAATTAGAATTGGTAGTCAACGTCTAATGTCGGATCCCAAATTTAATTAGAAGTGGTAGTCAACGTCTATTGTCGGATCCAAATTTAATTAGAATTGGTAGTCAACGTCCAATTTCCGATCCCAAATTTAATTAGAATTAGTAGTCAACGTTCAATTTTGAATCCAAATTTAATTAGAATTGGTAGTCAAGGTCTCGCCTCCCACCACCCCCTGTGGCCCTCCCGCCCCTGGCCCTCCTGCCTCCTCTTTCCCCTTCCTGCCCCCATGGCTTCGCCATGGCTTTCGCCATGGCTTTCGCCATGACTTCGTCATGGCTTCGTCCCTCCCCTGTGGCTCACCCCCGCTGATCCCGGTTGATAGTGACCCGGCCCCACCCCAACCCCCAGCCCAAAATTAATTCAATTTTTTTTTTTCGCGCTCGGGGTGGCCCCGAGCCCCAGACCCATATATAAATCACTGGGTGAGTTACCCAGGGATTTATATGGCTTTTCCTCCTCTGCAGAAAAGTCCTTTTCGCCCTCGGGGTCCTGTGGTGGATCCAAAATTAATTAGAATTGGTAGTCAAGAGGCAAGCACTACCAGGCCAGGCCAGCCCAACCCACCCAACCTCAGTGTTGGAAGAAGAATCAGACGAAATGGTTAAGCTAATTTGTAAGAGAGAGGGGTCTGGGGGTCAGCGCCCCCCAGCGCACGGTACGGTACAGCGAAGAATTCCGCACCGGTCAACTCCTAGTGTTGAATCCAAATTCAGTTAGAACCGGTATCAACGTCTGATGCCGAACCCCAAATCTAATTAGAATCGGTACTCAACGTCCAATTTACGATCCTGAATTTAATGAGAATTGGTAGTCAATGTCCAATTTCGAATCCAAATTCAATTAGAATTGGTAGTCAACGTTTAATGTCGGATCCAAATTTAATTAGAACCGGTAGTCAACGTCTGATGCCAAATCCCAAATCTAATTAGAATTGGTAGTCAACGTCCAATTTCCGATCCCATTTTTTTTATAGAATTGGTAGTCAACGTTCAGGTTTGGCTCCAAATTTAATTAAAGGGCTTTTTATCTAATAGCCATCTGCTAACTTTTTATTTAGCTTATAGCCACCTAAAGTAAAACTTTTTAATTAGCTTATAGCACTTTCAAATCTTTTTATTTCGCTTATAGCCACAAAAAACTTTTTATTTAGCTTATAGCCACAAAAAACTTTTTATTTAGCTTATAGCCAGGAGGTCCTGAAACTTTTTTTTTAGCTTATAGCCACCTGGTGAAAACTTGGTCGAAAAGTTTGGTCAAAAATTTTTGGTCAAAAAATTGGCCCAAAAATTTGGTCAAAAAAAATCGGTCAAAAATTTTGGCCAAAAATGTTGGTCAAAAAAAATCGGTCAATAAATTTTGGTCAAGATTTTGGGTCAAAAATTTTTGGTCAAAAATTTTTGGCCAAAAAATTTGTTCAAGAAAAATCGGTCAAAACTTTTGGTCAAAAAAATTGGTCAATTGTTAGCCAATCTGAGAAAAATCACACACGGAATTCGAACCCAGAAAACCCTTTGCCGTGCTGTGCCAGCTACTGGAGTGGCCACACCTATTTGCACACGTTCATCTTCGCTGCAGGTAGGGGTTTTCGGGCCCACCCGGAGCGAGTCCAACCTTCTCCACGTCTTATCATCTCATCACTCGAAACAGTCGTATCATCTTATCATTGCTTGAATTTTTGGAGTCTGATACTCGAAACAGTCTAGATAGGGTCACCCACGTGTGTTTACGCCCGAAGGCTACATAAGAACCGACTTGAAAAATCGTCCACAAAGAGCTTGCCGCCGTTTGCGTTAAAGAGAGTGTCACCGAAAAGTACCCTGGTCTGAACTCTGCGAGCTATGTATCATGTTTCCCGGTTTCTCTTTCAGCACCCGTATGCTCGCAACATTCATGCCCGGTACTTCCAGTCTTTTAGCGTGTTGCACCCCTTGCTCCCACTACGGCCGTCCAGATGCCGCCGGGTTGCAGGAATCTGATGAAGAGAGTTAACAACGCAATGGTTGCCAAAGTGTTGCGCCGCAAGTCGGCAGTCGCAAATCGGCAGAAAGGGGGTCCAAGTAAACGAGACCTATGCAAAGTTGAAATGGGATGAGATTAGACGCTACCCCAGAATCACCTTGACTCCCCCAAACGTATCCCACACATTGAAGCTTAAAACTTGCAACTTGAAACTTGAAATTGGAAACTTGAGTTCGAATCCAAATCGCACAGTTGTCACAGTCAATGGCTGGGTAAATGGTTCGAATCCCGCCATGGGTGTGTTCTCAGGGATTGGAGTCTAATTGTAGACCAAAAAATTTGACCAAAATTTCGGCCAAAATTTTGACCAAAAAAAATCGACCAAAAAAAAAAATTTGACCAAAATTTGACCAAAAATTTGACCAAAAATTCGACCAAAAAATCGACCAAAATTTCGGCCAAAATTTTGCCAACTCAGGAAAATGACCAAAAATTTGCAAAATGTGGCTCGAAGCTAATAAAAAAGTTTTTTGTGGCTATAAGCTAAATAAAAAGTTTTTTGTGGCTATAAGCTAAATAAAAAGTTTCAGGCCCTCCTGGCTATAAGCTAAATAAAAAGTTTTTTGTGGCTATAAGCTAAATAAAAAGTTTCTTGGTGGCTATAAGCTAATTATCTCTTAATTAAAATTGGTTGTCAACGTCTAGGTTCGGATCCAAAATCAAATAGACTTGGTAGTCAACGTCTGATGCCAAATCCAAAAAGCAATTAGAATTGATCGGCAACGTCCAGTTTCGGATCCCAAATTTAATTACAATTGGTAGTCAACGTCTGATGTCGTATCCAAATTTAACTAGACTTGGTAGTCAGCGCAATTTCGGGTCCCAAATTTAATTAGAAATGGTAGTCTACGTCCAATTTCGGATTCCAAATTTAATTACAATCGGTAGTCAACGTCTGATGTCGTATCCAAATTTAATAAGAATTGGTAGGCAACGTTCAATTTCCGATCCCAAATTTAATTAGACTTGGTTGTCAACGTCTCGCCTCCCACCACCCCCTTTGGCCCTCCCGCCCCTGGCCCTCCTGCCTCCTCTTTCCCCTTCCTGCCCCCATGGCTTCGCCATGGCTTTCGCCATGACTTCGCCATGGCTTCGTCCCTCCCCTGTGGCTCACCCGGTTGGTAGTAACCCGGCCCTACCCCAACCCCCAGAGCCCAAAATATTCAATTTTTTTTTTTTCGCGCTCGGGGTGGCCCCGAGCCCCAGACCCATATATAAATCACTGGAGTTACCTCACCCAACCGCTGCAGTGCATAACCCCCTGGGCACAGGCTAATAGCTTCATTGTGCCTCAGTTTTCCAAATTCCGTCTCAATAGCCAATGCTTTTCCCGCTCTGAAACCGAGAAGCCTTTGTTTGGGCCACCCGAACCTTCCAAAAGGGGGGGTCCAGGGGGCCCCGCCCCCCGACAAACGGTACGGTACATTCAGGTGGAGAAAGAGTTTGTACTTCTCAGTCCGTTTGTCGCGTTAAACATACGACCAACGTACTGGTGGCACTGTTTGCCACCTGTGTGACCCTCGCCCGCATCTCCGGTGCACATTCCTGAAGAATGAACAACAGCCCATTTCAAATTCATCCACAACTCAGATACTGTGTGCTGGTAAATCATTGGCACGAGTAGATGCAGACCGGAGATCACACGGAACAAGGCACTTGTGTCAACTCGGAAAGAATCTGTCAAGAACTCCGGGCTGCTTCTGAGCCTCGACTCTCTCACTCGGCTCAGCGCCCGCGGCAGCCCCACTGCTGCCAGCCAGCCCACCATGCCCAGCGGCGACCCACCGATGCCCAGCCCCTGATCGCCAGCCAGCTTCCTGGCACAGCGGCCTAACCCACGCCTCCATCGGACCCCCACGACCTTTTTCATCGAAAGTCGTTTTTTGCACTTTTTTTAATGATTTTTTGAGCCGCCCGGATTTCCAAATTCCGTCAGCTGACGGAATTTGGAATGGGAAGCTAAGCCGTTTTTCAACAGTGTAAGCTTTGGCTACGCGCCGCCCATATGGAGCGGAATCAGCTTGATGCACAAACCGGGCAAGATGTGAATCAAGATGTTGCCGCAAAACCCGTCTGACCGGCAGACCTTCCAAAAATCAGCTGCCGGCTGCTTATCAGCCGGTCAGTTTTCAAGAACTTTTTTCCGGCTGAAATCAGCCGCTTGTTTCCGTAGCGCGAACACTGATTTTTAGAGGCGGAGCGTGTCGTGCAATGCTGGATCCAATATACGGGTGTGTACGAGTTGCATGCGACGATGGGCAGCTGTTAGTGTTTGAGTGTGCAGATTTTGCATCACACCACTTGGTCCAGACGAAATACTCGAGGAACTGCCTTGTGCTCATTTCGAAGGAGGCTAGAGGGGGGGGAAACAATACAACTACAACGGTGTGGTCGGTGGGCCAGTTCCCCGTAGTTCCCCCGGAGTTCAACATGGGGGGGGGGGGGTGTCTTTTTTTTTTTCGTTTCTTGTTTTTTTGCCGAGTGCTTCAGGGATGCAGCCTTGGGTCCTGGAGAGCGTTTCTAAGCTACTTTGCACTTTTTCGTCACAAAATAAGGACAATTTTGGGTACTTCGAGCGTACCAAGATCAAAGACCCCAGGAGACAAGCCACCTGGTCCAGGCAAAAATCGGTAATTTCGGGGGGTAATTCCTTTGTGGCGACCACTTTTTGCAGTCGGCCCCGAAGGTGGGGCGGAAGAGTTACAAAGGTGCAGTATTACGGCCCCAATTTGCGCAGGGTGGCCATGTGCTATGCGTGCCCCGAAGGATGAGAAGGAAGGACAGACTGCGAGTCACGGTTTGACAGGTAGTGACAGGATCAGTTGCTGTAAGGAGAGCAGGAATGTTCTGTCAGAGGCCCCGCGCCGGCCGGGTTTCGAAGCGATCGCGGGACCGGAGACCTTCGCGGCGGTCGGAGGAGAGAGGTGGTTCCGGGCACTGCAGTATTGACTGGATGGGATGTCTGGTCGGTGGCGGGTGACGTCTCGATGGCGGAGCTCGCCGTCGACTTTGAAGTGTGCACCAAACTGGATCTTCCGGGCAGTGTCGTAGCGACGACGGACGGGACACCGTTGAGCATGCGTGCGAGGGTATTCGCAAAACCTTTAAAAACCGTCGGGGATGCGCTGCGGCGACGGACCGCAAGACAGCAAACTGGAGAAGATAGGGTCGCTGAGAACGGTGGGAGCTCCGCCGTGCCTCGCGGGGTACGAGATGAGCTTCCGTGGTGGTACGGAGACGATGGAAGTGCTCGAGACACAGCATACGACGGCACGAGTTCAGCGGCGAGGCGTGGGGGATGGATCTTTTCCCGACGTACGGAGGTGGAAGGGCGGAGCGTGCGGCGAGATGGGCGGTGTTCAACGCTACGGAACACGAAAAGTGGAGTGAGCGGGTGTGCCACGAGCACCAGAAAGTGAAGTGCGGCGTGTGAAAGCGCCGGTGCAGCAACCGATGAACCTGGACGAGCAATCGAAGAAGAAGCGAGGCACCAAACGCGCGCCTGAGCGCGACGATCAAGTCGAGCTAAAGCACGTACGAAGAGATAACCGCGACACCGCAAATCGCCACAGATTATTTGCATTCTAACCCAAACTATCAGAGGCGGTCGCGGTCGAAGACGGCAACCCGAGCGAGGAGTAAGGTTGATAACCAGAATGACAGTCATAATGGCCATGCTGAAGGCAAGGTTGCGTAGCAGAAGGAGAAACTGGTGCTTGGCCGAGGCTACGATGGCTATGGCGGCAGGGGCAGAACATGGACAGCGAGTCCTTCTTGTGGGGTAGTCACGCCTTCGCAGTCCCAGGACCTCCGCCCGCTTGCATACAGCCGTCGACTGGCCTTTCCGACGAGTTGGAATGCAGGTACTATCTTCGGAGAGCTTCCGGGTTCTCCCAGAGTAGAGGAGCTAATGCAAACGCCACCTGGACTTCTGAACGTGATGTTGCGGATCACCTTCTTGCCCAAAACCAAGAGGGATTGGAATGGCGCGCAAGGAGAGGCTCTGGCTTGTTTGCTTCTTTCGCTGGCGAGAGGGAGACTTCGGACACGGCAAAGCCTTGGGTTCTTCGGGCTCTGCATCCTTCTGTTCCAGAGATCGAGCAGTTTGCCCACAACAACATTAGCCTTGGCATGCTTCGGGTGAGGGCATGCAGTTTATCAAGAAGTAACTTCTTATCAGCTTCCCTTCCATGCAGACACAAGTTGGACTCAAGCACATCCTTTCGTCTATCACCGGACTCTTGATTGCGTGCTGCCAATTTTATCTGTGGGCTGTCCAAGATATCCTGCAGATCTCGATCGGTCAGGCCTCTGCCATCCGTCACAGTAACACGATTATATTCAAGGACCAGTACAAGCACGCAATGGTAGCAACTGAGCTTTTCCTTCAGTCCTCTGGGGAACGTTGAAGGGGGCCCGGTAGCGAGCTTTACTTAGGTTCCTGCAAGCGTGAGCCAACCGACCTACATAGCGTTCGAGTCTACTTTCCAACGAATCCTTCATGCCACGGCGTCACGAAAGCACCACCCCCGACACCCCGAAGGCTCCATTTTTCAAAAGGCTTGGCCCTTCTGTGGAAAGCCCAAGCAAGCGAAACCGTTTTGCTCACTCCAAAGTTCCCGATTTGGCGCCGGTGCGTGGCGTTTGAAAAAAATCCACTACAAAAAAAAAGACACCCCAAGGTCAGTTCCCCGTAGTTCCCCCGTAGTTCCCCCTGGCTATGCCGACCACACCATACAAAGTGGGTCTTTTTTGTTGAACGCTTACGCCCACCACTAAACCCAGATTTACCTGTGTTTCGTGTGGGCTACAGCACATTTACATCTTTTGATCTATCGCGACTGGCAGTCTCCTCAAGCATTTCCTACAAAGCAGGTGCTTATACAAAAAAAAACAAACAATAGGCGTGTGTTTGTTTGTACGTGTGGGGGAGGAATAGCCTGCTAGTGAATGATTGTGAGTGAATATGATCGTTAGGCTAATCTCCTCCCAAACACGCTGCCAGCGTTCTCTTTCGTGTTTACAATGCATTGTTACTACGAAAAGAACATCGGGAAGTTTCGGAGAGCTCGCCAGGAGTCCGGACCAGGTGGTTATACAAGAGCACGCATGCCGGGAGTGAGAGAGGAGCTGCAGGAAGTCCTTCGACCGCAGGCCGGAGAACGTCACTCCGCTGATCGGCGGTGACCCGTGTTGTACAGTGCGTGTCGGTAACACGAGTCATTCCTGCCACTCGTGTATTCGCGCGCCGCACGGTCGTTTAATGGGGAGCCTTGGGGAATGCCCAGCAGGCGCCCGCTATCAGCTGGTGGCCGGCAACGTGTTCCCGGCAGCGTGCATCTCCCACTCGCGTATTCGCGCGCCGCACGGCCGTTTAATGGGGAGCCTTGGGGAATGCCCAGCAGGCGCCCGCTATCAGCTGGTGGCCGGCAACGTGTTCCCGGCAGCGTGCATCTCCCACTCGCGTATTCGCGCGCCGCACGGCCGTTTAATGGGGAGCCTTTGGGAATGCCCAGCAGGCGCACGCTATCAGATGGTGGCCGGCAACGTGTTCCCGGCAGCGTGTATCTACCACTCGTGTATTCGCGCGCCGCACGGCCGTTTAATGGGGAACCTTGGGGAATGCCCAGCAGGCGCCCGCTATCAGCTGGTGGCCGGCAACGTGTTCCCGGCAGCGTGCATCTCCCACTCGCGTATTCGCGCGCCGCACGGCCGTTTAATGGGGAGCCTTTGGGAATGCCCAGCAGGCGCCCGCTATCAGCTGGTGGCCGGCAACGTGTTCCCGGCAGCGTGTATCTACCACTCGTGTATTCGCGCGCCGCACGGCCGTTTCATGGGGAGCCTTGGGGAATGCCCAGGCGCACGCTATCAGATGGTGGCCGGCAACGTGTTCCCGTTGCAGTGTGTCATGGCGCATGCTGCAAGAGGAGTGTGAAGGGGTTGTATGAGACACTGGACACTGCGCAGCTAGGGAAGTCGGCAAACTAGATCGGTAACTTCGAAAAGAAGGGCTTAGGTTCGGACCATCCGCCGGTGCTAAGATTGTCGGACGCACTATGCATCGGTTCCTGCTGGTGGCCAAACAGTGGACTGTTCAGATGCTGATCATTGGCCTCTGCTGGTGGCGATGGTTATTTTCGCTCTTCGGAACGTCAAGAACGTGCCCAGATAGTCACTGGCCGCATTCTGGTGAGCGAACACAGCTACAGAAGATTGAAAGACTGTCGATGTCCGTGCTGGTTACCTAGATTGTGAGCATAGCTCACAGAAGATTGAGAGACTCGATGGCAGGCCCACGTACCTGCCCAGACCATGGCTATTGCGAGCGAATGCAGCTCACAGAGAATTGAGAGACTATCGATGTCAGCGCTGAAACCCGCTAAGACCCTGGTCATTGCCCGCGCGTTTGGGACCTGTTGCTGGTAAACGATCACAGCTCACAGAAGATTGAGAGACCTTGCCCAGACCCTGGCCATTGCCCGCCATGCTTGAGCACTGCCGATCACAGCTCGCAGAAGATTGAGAGGCTGTCGGTGTCAGGCACGCGCACCTGCCCAGATCCAGTCCATTGGTACGACCGACGCTATCTGGCATGAAACTGCAAAGCCGGCCCGAACTTGCCTCGCCTCACGAGAAATTTGCCGAGGAAGTCAACGGGGTCTTCGGGTCTGTGTTTTAGGGTTAGTTCGCTTGAGAACCCGGGATCTGGAAAGTTTCCGGGGTGACCGTTTGTCGAATGGTAGCAGTACTTTAAAAAAGGGGTGTGCATGTTTACTATGTATTCGGGACAGTGCATGTTGGTGGATTTTCGTTGTCGATTGGCTCTGAGCTCTGGAAGACTTGGGTACGACGCGGCCAAGCGGGCCCCCCCTCCCGTCCGTGAGGGGGCGAGAATAGTTGAGTCGCAGCTCTTGAAAGATTCTGCTCTCGCCGCCACCACACGATCAAGAAGGAAAAAAAGCCTCATTTGGCAAATGCTACCCTAGAAAGCAACACTGGTAAACAAAGCTTAAAGATTTTGCGTAGTTTTAGAACAAAAAAATGTGCACGTAAAAAAAAAAGTGTGAGCAAAGACCTGGAAAAACACAGCTGCAAAGACCCCATGGACACGCACTCCATGGGATGATGGCAAGCCCCACGAGGAGGGCTGGGGCCACGTTCAATATCGCTCAAACCCTCAAAATGAATTTTCGCGCACAGTTGCTTACTCAAAGTAGTAGTAGTAGTAGTAGTAGTAGTAGTAGTAGTAGTAGTAGTAGTAGTAGTAGTAGTAGTAGTAGTAGTAGTAGTAGTAGTAGTAGTAGTAGTAGTAGTAGTAGTAGTAGTAGTAGTAGTAGTAGTAGTAGTAGTAGTAGTAGTAGTAGTAGTAGTAGTAGTAGTAGTAGTAGTAGTAGTAGTAGTAGTAGTAGTAGTAGTAGTAGTAGTAGTAGTAGTAGTAGTAGTAGTAGTAGTAGTAGTAGTAGTAGTAGTAGTAGTAGTAGTAGTAGTAGTAGTAGTAGTAGTAGTAGTAGTAGTAGTAGTAGTAGTAGTAGTAGTAGTAGTAGTAGTAGTAGTAGTAGTAGTAGTAGTAGTATAGTAGTATGCCGAAGCAGCCGGAGACAGCAGGCGCAGGGGGCAGGTCTTGCTTTACAATTCTCTTCTTCAAGGAGACCCGCCCCCGGCAATCCCGACTGTCCAATCTCTGTCACGAAAGGTTTGTGCCCTATAGTGCTTCGCGCACAGTGCTTACTCAAAAAACAAAAAAAAAAAAGGATAGACGCGATGAAGGTCGGCGTGCCGGTCCAAGAGGGCAAAAACGTGAAGTTGGTGGCAGCCATTCACAAGAAACAGGATCGCACGCCCTACTGCCCGAAAACCTTGAATCGCTCGAGCTCGACGACACGACGATCATTGCCGGTGACTTGAACTTTCACCATCCGCAGTGGTCGCGTGGGGCACCTAACGCTGGAGGCTCTACGCTGTTCGACTGGCTGCAGGAATACCCCGCGACCGTGCACAACGACCCGTCGAAGCCCACAAGGGAGCCCACATCCGCCAGGCCATCATCCACCGATGTTGTAATCACCGCTCGCCCTCCTGAGCAGCTGATTCTCGACTGGACGACGCTGCCGCCCTGGGGGAAGTCTGATCACAAGGTCATGGTGTTCCGAGTTGCCAGGGGACATCGTCAGAACATCGTCGTGCTGAAAAGGCCCCCTCACTACGTGCGGACTAAAGCCGACTGGAAGGCGTTCCTGGAGGATGTCGAACAATGCTGCCCGAAGGGTCACATCCCCTCGATCCAAGCACGATCAGACGGGATTTCCGCCGCGATCCGTTCAGCCATCCGCGAACATGTGCCCAGGGCGTCGGGAAAGAGCCCCCACAGACCATGGTGGTCATCCGAGCTCACACAACTGGAGCGGCTGAAGAGATCGGCGTTAGAAGCATCAGAAGGGGACCCTTTTGACGCCGACAAACTCGAGGTCGCGCTAAGGAGGCGTTTTCGGTTTCTGCTCATGCAGCCAAAGGACTGTACTGGGATAAGGTGATGGCTGGAATCAACTCCGGCACTGACCTCAGCTTCCTGTACCGGATCATCCGCTCGATTGATGGCCGATCCCAGAGGAACCTGCTTCCCCCACTGTCTGACGGTCGCAGCCAGTACACTTCCGGCAAAGGGAAAGCGGATCTGTTGGGCAGATGTCTCGCTAACACGTGCAAAGCTGTGGTGAGCGGTGCAGCTACCCCTTTCGAACCAACCTACGGCCCCGAACTCGAACCGGACGACGGAATCCGCGGCGCCACTGGAGAGATCACCCCAGACGAACTGGACCGGGCAATCGATGATCTGAAAAAGAAGGAGAGCCTCGATCCGCAGGGGCTGTGTTCAATGGCTCTGAAGAACCTCGGACCTGAGGCCCGCAACTCCATGCTGCAGCTCTTCAACGAATCTTGGAGGATGGGTGAGATCCCACGCCAATGGAGGGACGCTCACATGGTGCCCATCCACAAGCCTGGTAAAGATCGTTCGTCACCGCTGAGCTACCGACCGATTGCGCTAACCAGCGTGTCGGCAAAGCTCATGGAAATCATCGTAAAAAACAGACTCGTCTTCATCACCGAGAGCCCTGATTTCCCGACGGTGATGCCGTACTCGGTCTTCCAAGGCGGCTTCCGAGAGGATAGAGGAACTGAGGAGCAAGCTTTCTCGATTGTCGCCGCCCTGGACGAGGCGCGCCGATTGAACCAATTTGCGTGCTTCCTCTCGTTTGACCTCATGAGTGCATTCGACACCGTTGATCACGACCGCCTGCTCCGAATCCTCGAGAAGAGGGGAGTCCCACAACGTTTCGTGCTCTGGCTACGTGCTTTCCTCGAGGACCGCAGGGCGCGCTTCAAGGTGGACGGGGTACTTGGCCAGTCCTCGAAGCTGCAGAGAGGTGTCCCCCAGGGAACGGTCCTGGGGCCTGTTCTATTCCTCCTCTGCATCGACGACTTAGGGAGAGACATCCTCGAGGTCAAAAACAACGCTGCTAACTTCAGCCCTGAAACTCAACGTGCCAAGATCACTCCCTCACTGTATGCTGACGACACCGGCTTCGCGATCTCTGCGGACGAACTGGACGGCCTGGCTAAGTGGGCACAGGATGTGATCACCCTGGTTGAGGAATGGTCGACTCGCGCGAAGATGCAAATCTCACATGAGAAAACAAAAGGAGTCTTCTTCAACTGGAAGAGGCACGACTCCTCTGCTGCTCCAACAAAAAAGACCCACTTTGTAGTTGTATTGTTGTTTTCTCCCCTTCGAAATGAGCACAAGGCAGTCCCTCGAGTATTTCTTGAGTAAACGTTTCAGGGTACCCATTTTCTATGGTAGCCGCCTCTCCCTGGATCGTATTCGGGCCACTTTGGCACCCACGGTCAACCTGTGCAGCCGTTTTTTACAGAGACTGGGCTAGGAGTTACATTCAGAAGCCAACCCCTGAACACCTGGAAAACTAGTTTAGGAGGAATCGAACCGCGGTTGAATGGGATCATAGTCCGACGTCCTAACCACCTGACCAGGAGCCCCCCAATGCCTTGCTACCAACGATTTAAAAGCTACAGTTTCTGTACTTTATTGAGAAACCTCGCCTAAAGAAATCAACTGCCTTCGGGTAGGCTAGTCTGACACTAGTTGTCGTCGGGAAAAAAAAGAAAAAAAAAAACACCCCCTGCAAAATTGAATTTAGCGGGAAAATGGCAAGAACCACAACGGGTGTCTGGGAAGCGTCGACAGGAGTGGTGGTTGAGATCCACCGGGCGGTTGAAACGGTGCTTTTCGGAGATCAAGACGACATGATCAAGGAAGTCAAGTTGCGTCTGGTGAAATTGTTTGGTGCAACGGCCCAGTTCAGGCTTGCAAGACCTGAAATCCGGAACGTCGGCTCGGGGGAAGTGTTTTCGATGCTCTGCTTTTCGGGGGCAGGTCTCGCTGAGAAGCTGCTACGGGGGTCCGGCCGCGAGAAGCTGTTCGTGAAAAGTCTAGTCTCTAAGGAGACATTCGAGGCCCGGAAGAAGTTCGACGTGGTGTGGATGAGTGGACTGGACGTGGGTGAAGCTGATGAAGCTGTCAGAAGGATGGGCCGCGTGGACGTGACACAGCACTGGGGACTGGTGGTCTCCAGGAGAGGTTTTGGGATACGTGTGGAAGAAGGGGCAGCGCACTTGGAAGCAGTGGTGGCTCTTGTTGGCGGTCAGACGGACAAGGGTCGCTTCTTCTTGGTGAAGGGGGTTCCGGCCACCGCCCGAAAAGAGCAGATCGCCCGAGCCTTGGAGAAGATGGGCTGGTCTGCCTTAGTTGCTAGACCCGTGGAAGCCGATGAAGGACGCCACTGGGTAGTCAAGAGTGTTGACGACCCCCCCAACGCCGAAGTCTACGTCGATGGCGCCCAACTCACTGTTGAACGCACCGACAGACCCCGCAACCAACCCCCAGTCGCCAATGATAGAACAAGCAACACCCCCACCGCCAAACCCACCGGTCCGACAATTCTGACGAACAACAAGTTCGTAACGCAGACTGAGCTCGAAAAGCTCAAACAATCAATCAACGCCCA
Organism: Diplonema papillatum; assembly: GCA_030068145.1. NCBI lineage: Eukaryota > Euglenozoa > Diplonemea > Diplonemida > Diplonemidae > Diplonema > Diplonema papillatum. Next base: position 227,733 of record JAPJBO010000209.1, on the reverse strand, counting down.
AAACGACTCCTTGAGAAAGGAGCTCGCAAACTCCTTGGAGGAATCGGCGAAGACGCAGTCGTGCAAGATCGACGACGCGACCAAGACGCTGCGCAGCGACCTCAATCAACAGATTGAGAAGGCGATGTCGAGGACGACGGCTGAGCTGGCATCGACGTTCGGCGTTATGCTGCGGCAGCAGCAGGATGACACTCGAGAAATGCTCCAATCTTGGAGGGAGGAAGATCAAAAGAAAAAAGGAAAAGGTTGTCCTTCGAAAAAAAAGTCACAAGTTGCGGATGACAGCACTGATGAAGACTCCACAGAGGAGCCACCACCTTCCCGCCGCAAGAGGGAGGCAACCCCCCCAGAAGGAGAAAAAGTCAGACCAGTGGCTAAGGCCGGCAAGAAAGGAGGTAGCAAGCATTGAGTCATCACATCAACGCTAGCCAACGCTTCTCTTCCTTCCTGCCGGACTGCACACCGCAAAAAACACGCATCCTCACACGGTGTTCCTTTAGCACGGTGTGGAGACATACACCCAAACCCGGGTCCAAAAACGGTAGAAAACAGCTGGCTTCGAGTCCTCTGTTTTAATTGTCACAGCTGGAGGGTGAGGAAAGAGTTTGTTCTCGAACTCATCCAACGGTACAATCTGGACATCCTCCTGCTGCAGGAAGTGTTGATACCACCCGAAGAGGTCGTAATCGTTCCAGGTTTCAAGGTTGAACGCCGTGACCGGACAATCAGGAGAAACGGAACTGCAAAACCGACGGTAGCAGGTGGGTTACTCACGCTCGTCCGTGATAATATAAAATTTGAGAGAAAACATGATTTTCAGCTGGCAAATGTAAATGACCCAACAGAAAGATTGGATGTGGAGGTATTCTTACCTGATGGCTCGTCTCTCAGGGTTGTCAACTTGTACAAACCACCCATAGTACGGTCCAACCCGGGAGAGGAGCGTACTGACTACTTTGATCCGACTCTATTGCCTTCCTCCTCAGCCATCATTGGGGGCGATGTGAACCTCCATCATCCCTTGTGGGAAAACAGGGCTACCACTAACCATCCTAGTAATCGACTTGCACCAATTCTGTTTGAATGGATACTTCAATCTGAGTTGGCTGTCTTGAATGATCCCTCAATCTCTACGCGACCACAATCAAAAACATCACCCGACATATTTCTTGCGCCTATCGAGTGGGAGTCAGCCAACTGGAGGGTACTGAAGCGGTCTGGTGGCTCTGACCATCTTCCTATGCTTGTATCTCTTCCTTGTTTGTTTCCAAATGAACCTAAACACGTGAATGACTTCGCCTGGGGCAAAGCTGACTGGGGACAGTACATGGCGGATGTTGACTGTCAGCAGCGGCGCCTCGAATCAATAAATGACACTACAACGCTGACAAAACGGTTTACGAAGTCATTGATCTCGACAAGAGATAAGTGCGTGCCTCGTTGTGGTAAGAGACGGGGTAATACCTGGTTTACTGAGGCAGTTAAGGAGGCAATGCAAGAAAGAGACCTGCTACGTGCTGAAATTATGCGCAACAAAGTAGTTGGAATTTCGTGTACTGACCTAGAGAACTCTCTGCAAGCAGCCCAAAATAGAATTAATGGTCTGATCGCTGAAGAAAAAACCAAAGCACTGGCAACGAATACCTCTCGACTCTCTCGGATCTCCACCATCAGACAGGCCTATAAAGCGATACAGGTGAGCTCGGAGGAGAAGCCTGACTGTGTGATTCCACCACTTATCGTACAAGGAACTACTATCTTTGATGACAGGAAGAAGGCTGACTTAATGGGGCAATACCTAGCGAACGTCAGTGAAGGGGAAGAACTGCCGAGTTACGACAGAACTTGTTACACAACAACGCAGGATACCCCCCTCACAATGTCGGAGCTAGAATGGGGCGTCGCAGACCTGAAACCAACGACAAGTAGCGGACCTGATGGCGTCAACAACCTAATGCTGTTGAACCTGGGTTTACAAGCCAAAGAAACATTACTGCGCTTGTTCAACTTGTCATGGTGCAAGGCCGTTGTACCACGAGACTGGAAACTGGCCCAAATGATGATGTTGAATAAACCAGGAAAGCCCCCGGAAGATATTGACTCCTATAGGCCGATCTCCCTTACCAGTTGCCTGGCGAAGCTCTTTGAACGAGTAATTCACGTGAGACTACGGCACGTCTTGCATGACAAATTACATGTTTCCCAAGCCGGTTTTCAAAAGGGTAGATCAGCCGAGGAGCAAATCGCTGCAGCCCACCTAGAATTAGAGCAAGCAATCAATAACAATGAACACTCTGTACTCCTTCTCTTTGACATAACCAAAGCTTTCGATACAATCAACAAATCAAAACTCATGGACAAGTTGAGCAGCTTGGGTGTGCAGGGCAAGCTACATTCGTGGCTCCATGAATTCCTACGGGGCAGAAAAGCGTTTGTAAATGTCAACGGTACTCATGGAAAACGGTTCAAGCTAAACAAAGGGGTATTACAGGGTACAGTACTTGCCCCGCCACTTTTTTTGGTTTACATCGAGTCCCTTGCACGAGAACTTGAAGAAAAATTCCCAGGGCTGTTCTTCGCATTATTTGCTGATGATCTTGCGGTCGTTTGCAGACATAAGGATGTTGCACAGCTCAAAGAAATGGTCCAGACAGTCACTGACACCATTGAATCCTGGGCCACCAGGTTCGATCTTACTCTCTCAGCAACCAAGTCTCAATTAATCCACGTGCCGCCCACGTCAGAAAGTACAATCGAACACTTCCCAATTAGCCTGAAGTCAACCTTGAAATTGACCACCCTAGACAAATCAATCTTGCGGGCCATTGGACTCCTGCCGACAGACCTCTTTGACGAAGAAACGCTGACCTTCAAACTGTCACAAAAAGCACTCGAGCACCAGCAACTTCATTCGTTGGATGGGTTGTTGATAACAGAATGCAACGGATTCGAGGTACATGATTATGAGACCCTTGCACAGGTTATGCGAACTCAAGAAAGAATTCTATTAGTTGTGTCCAAATGCATTCCCAACGTCACTAGTGCAAGATACCTCGGTGTTATCATGGACAACTCTCTTTCCTTTGACCCCCATGTACAGACAATTAGAAAACGCTTTTACTCTCGCTTGGCTGTTCTAAATGAGCTGAAGCCCCGGCTAGCAATGAATCATCAAGAAATCCTTAGAACTCTGTATCTCACGTATTCCCTCCCCGTCCTGACATATGGCTTGGCGATTTACGGACACTCGATCAGCGATAGCAACATGAGCCTGCTCAAGGCCGATCACAATAGAGCACTCAGGATCGTGTCCGGACTTCCCCAATCCACCCCTCTCCATGCACTGCACCTAGAGACACGGGTCCTACCGTTCAATCTCATCGCTGACGTCAAGTGCGTAGCCCTGGTAGAAAATATAAGGCGACAAAAAGATTCACTGGCCAAACGCCAATGCGCCACGCAACATTGGAATAAAGGAAAAATGCTGGCAAGAGCTCAACTGGTGCTGGAACAAGCAGGCCTCAACGGTGTGGCCCGACAAAGTCACATCACCGAACCGCTCACCCCTGAACACATAGCGGCACCGTTAACCAAGTTTACAACCAACATCCCTGGGGTTAAAAAATCAAATACACCGCTAGTCAACAGACAGATAACCGAATTATTCCTCCATCAGAATGGCCCGTACGACTTGTTGATATACACTGATGGGTCAAAAGCCCCCCTTGACTTGCACACTGGCTCAGCGTGCGTCATACAAATCACCGGCTTCGACCAGACAAGGACCATCAAACTCCCCACTACAATTCTAAAAGGCCGTTTCACGTTACAACTATTTCGCCTCTCGGGGTCAACCTTTGCTGTAGGATGTAGCGGCGGTGCTCATGCCTCGGTTTTTCGCACAGAAATGGTAGCCCAACTGCTGGCGACTGAGTTGCTCCCGTATCTCCTAGCACAGCTACCGAATCTAACCCACCCCAGGATAGCTATCTGTTCGGATTCACAGTCAGTGCTACGAATTCTCGAGAAGGGAATAAAAAGACAGTACGACAAAACGTCCGAAATGATCTGGAAAAGGTGGCACTGCCTGCTCTCTAGAAACGCAACAATACATGTCGTGCACGTGCCCTCCCACTGCGGGATACAAGGCAACGAAGACGCCGACAAGATTGCTAAATTTGTACAAAAGAAGCCCCCTCACCCAGGAAACATCAAATTGGTGCCCATTGACCTGAACTCAGTCAAAGCACGGACCATTGAATCAGTTAGACAAATTTGGTACAGTAAAAGACCGCAAGGCCATCACTACCGAGCCACCAACCAAAGCCTACCTGCCAAACTGCCCGGCAACCTCTCTCTCAAACAACGTACTTTTCTGCTACAAATTCGATGTGGGCATTCGAGCCTGAACAAAGAACACCTGTGCAGCAATGAAAACAGAAAACGGCATATCCGATGCAGTACCTGCTGGCACTGCAAAGAAAAGGCTGACAATCTACTAGAGCACATCCTAATTAGCTGTACGGCAATAAAACCTACACGATCGAAGTACTTTCCCGGGAAACTGGGACTGCGTGACCTATTTGAGCGAACAGCTGCGAAAATACTATACAAATGCTGCTGGAAACGGGTGATTACGAACCCGATATGTAAATGCTGTACAGTAGACAAGTTGTAGACGGCTGAGACAACCGAGATGAGCTCGCGCCAAAGCTCTTCCCCGCGAAACCGGTGTTGCCAGCCATATTTGAACCCAAGATCTGCAACAAGACAAATACATGATACAACAGAAGAAACGTAGTAGACTGTACAGAAAATAGATGTAAACTCCACACCCACGCTCAAAACCCCGTGCTTCCTCCCTAGTTAATCTCCCACCGTGCAGGAAATGCCCTGCGATAGGCCAGCTTCCGGTCTCCGTTCATTCGTGTAGATTGGTTTCCCCCCTGGCCGCCAGTTTTCTAGCTTAGGCCCCGTTAGTTCGCTGCTTCTGCTTCCAAACTGGTTCCTGAGTTCAAAAAAAAAAAAAAAAAGCCTTTTTTTTTTTTTTGGTAACCCGGAAAAATGCTGTACGCACGACCCCCGTGGTTTTTTTTTTAGATGAGGCACCTTTTCCTTCTATCCTTTCTTTTTTGGAAACAAATTGAAGACATGGTGCCGTCATCAAAGGAAGAAACCAAAAAAGGAAAGGAGAGGAAGAGGCCAGCTTTACTGGGCTGCTTGTGCCGGGAAAATAAAAGAAATGCGTAGTTTTTTTAATTACTTTACTTGTTAGTTGTCGACACCTTTTTTTGTATTGAGGTGTCATTCAGATGTAGATCCACAAGTCAAATTTTGTTAAGCAGCGGCTGCCAAAACTTGCCGTGACACCTATGATCAAAGTAAAGGAGAAAATGTTTCTAAAAAAGAAAAGGAGCAGGTTGTATTTTTGGACCCTCGTAGCTCGCTGGGTCAGGCGCGCCAGGTAGATGCTGGGCTAGTTTCTGTCTGGACTTGGACCGTTCATGCACACCCACACCGAACTGGTTGGCAAACGGGTTGCCAGATCTTGTTGTTGTTACGCCACAATGGCGGCATTGAAGAACCATTTCGTTTTGGAAGCTGCGTTCTTGTGTTCGTGGGATGTTTGCTGGTGGGCTTGCGTGCCGGGTTTGTGTTTGTGACGGCGTCGATAGTCCTTGCGGTAGTTCCGGTGTTTGCGGCTGATCCGGCGTTTGCGATCGACTTTCTTCGAAACAGGTGAAAAGGTGGGTAGGAGGGGGAGTAACGAAAGACAAGGGGGGTATAGGGGGGGTATCGAGCTTGCCTGCTCTGCCTCACCTCGTGTTCGACTCCACCACCGCTGAACTCTGTCTCGACCCCCAAGACACAAGCTGGGGGTTCAAGAACTGCAGCTTCGTTTCGAATGGCGACTTGAAGGCACATCACGGCAAACACGTCGCCGCCCGCAACGGAATCCCGGTCAGGTCGCAAAACGATCTCCGTCCAAGATGTGCAACTTCCAAGGTCAAGGTGGTTACCTCCCTGCGGTGGGTCAAACAGCACCGCTTCCTAGGCCTGATCACCGACAACAACCTCTCCTTCCGCCCGCACGTGGAAAACGTCTTGGAAAGGCTGTCGGAGAGAATGATCATCCTGCGGAGAACGTGCATGAAGTCCTGGAACCTCAGCGTCTGCACGAACCGCAAGGTGTACCTGACGTACGTCCTCCCGGTCGTAACGCACTGCCTTGCTGCTTACGGTTCTTTCCTCCTCCCCAGCCATGGTTGTCCCAATTTTCTCCTTCTGGCTTTACTCGAGAGCCGACACAGAGTAGCCCTGTCGTACGCACTGGGCTGCAAGAAAGGGGTGTCGGCCTTCATTGCGCAGAGAGAGGCCCGCGTGCTCTCGATCCACGGGTACATCGAGTACAGGCTTGGCACCCTGTGCGAAAAGATGTCGATGCGGCGATCTGTCTGGTCCGAGGTGCAGTCTGCTGCTCTTGAAGTTCGCGGAACTGAACGCGCGCGCGCGCCTCAACAAAAGGAGCCGTGAAATCCCGATGTACCGCCCGTTTACCTCTCGCCCACCGCCCAGGTGGCATCTGATGAACCTAAGGTGGCGTGGGTGCTCAGCGACTCGCAGTCGCTTCTGAGAGACCTCGCCCCCGGCCGCCACCGACAGAAGCGGTTCATGAACCAGCTGATCTGGCTGAAACTTTGCAGTATCGCCAGGAGGGGGTATATTCTGGTCCTGCAGTTCGTGTTCGGTCACTGCAAGCTCCCCGGGAACGACCGCGCTGACAAGCTGGCGAAGAAGGCTGCTCTGCTAGCCCGCCAACTGACGCAGTCCCCCAACCTGACCCTCGCTGCCGGAGTTTCCCGCCCGCCGCCGCTCTCATACGTCGAAGCGACGAACCGCTTCAAGCTGTTTTTGCTCAGGGAGGACGGCGAGAGGGGAGCTAAAGGTGCGATCGTGAGGGCTCGCCGCCTTGCTGTAGGCATGCCGTTCGTAAAGATCGTTGGAGGACGCAAGATCCCAGTGCCGGACAAACTGACCGTGAGGGCAGAGAAGGAAATCCGCCAGTTCCGAACGATGCACCACGGTCTCTTTATCACCCGGTACTTTACGGGGTATAGGAGCCTCCCGGCCTCAGAGCAGGAGCAGTACTTCCGACCCTGCCCCCTCTGTGGACACCGGGTCCATAACTTCCTTCCACACATTTTCATCTCGTGTCGGCACGCGGAGTCGGGAGCAGCACGGGCAGCTATGTGGGACGCAGTTGGATTCGACGGGTCAGCCGCGATCGAAGTTCGCCTATGGGAGCTGCTCTTCAAGCACCCGGAGGCAGCCCTGCGCTACTTGCAGCGGATCGATGTCATCCCGACATATGCGATACTGCGCAAGGACGCGGAGGCGGCTCGACCCCCATCTCTGGAGAGTCAGGAGCGAGAAGAAGAGCCCTCCCCGTACCTCTCCGGTCTCGTCCCCTGCGATGTCGTCGTCGTCCTCCTCGACGGAACCTGGCAACACGGGGGATGACGAACTAACTCCTCTCCCCAGCCAGTGGCGGCCGTGGAAGAGCGACTCTGAGTCCGGCTGACGCACCGAAGGCAGGCATTGCGTCGACGCCGACGTGCCCGCACGGGCTTTAGCCACCTTCTTTGGGGAAAGATGGGGAAAAATGTTTTGTTTTATTGAAAGAAGACCGCTCGGCGGTCGAGCCGCGGTGCTCCAACGGCCTCTCCTGACCACCCCGTACCGGGAGAGTCAGACTGTGCCCGGTCACAGACCGCTGCAGAAAGAAAAGAGTTGGGACTCGTGCGAGAGGCACACAAGTAGTGTCGGACCTTACATGGCCCAACCGCCGACGACACATTGCCCTTCCTATGTCAGGCCCGTAGCCCGCAACAACCAACGTCTTCTTTCTGATTAAAACCTGGTGCACCGCGGCGGCTCTCCTGACCACTCAGCTGAAGGTCAAGAACAGGAGAGACTGCTTGTTACCGGTCACAAGGGTGGGTGGGCAAGCGAGGGGTGAAGTTACGATGTTTTCGGATAGCGACGGGGTTATTCAACCTGTAACGAGTGTTAGGTATTCGTCGGATATATTAATCTTCTAAGATCTGCGATCTTATACGACAAAAAAAATGTGATCCCCCATGTGCACGCACTCTATGGGCGGTTGGGGCTGGGAAAGGAAGCCGCCACACCTTTCTTTTGCGATAATCGCGAGCCCTTCGAGGAGGGCGGGGGCCACGTTCTGGTCGAGGAACCCGCGGACCGGCAGCGCGTGCACGTTGATCTTCGAATGGACGGCCATCGCGGCCCGTTCCGAGGCCTTCGACTCGTGCGTGTCGCTCATTGCCGCTCTCGCGCCGCTGTCGATTTGGAAGGGTGTCATTTGTGCGCGGTCGAACGATATAACATGCAGGGTCAAAACCTTGTGTCTTTTTGGTAAATGGCCACCCATTTCTTTCCGGAAAAAAAATGGGTTTTTTAAATTTTAAAATTTTGGAACAAACACTGCAGTATTTTTTGTTGAACGCTTACGCCCGCCACCAAACCCAGATTTACCTGTGTTTCGTGTGGGCTACAGCACATTTACCTCCTTTGATCTATCGCAACTGGCAGTCTCCTCAAGCATTTCCTACAAAGCAGGTGCTTATACAAAGAAAAATTCCATTTTTTTTTGGGGGGGGGGGGGCCATTCAGGGATTATTCTAATCCCCGAAATTCGGGAAAATCATGGTTAAAAAGTCTATAGCATGGCCGGAAAGATTTGTTTTTCCACGTTGAGCGAGGTTTTTTCGATGACCTGCAATCCCGGTATGCGACCTTCGTGGGAGTGTTGCTGCTTCGCCACTTTGTTGTAGGCTCCACCTGTGGGTCTTGCGGGTCCTCTAGCCTCCGTGACACTGGCCTTGCAGGCACAAAAAAGTTTTCAACCAGAAACTCCCGTGGTTAAAAACCTTTTTTCACCGGCCTTTTTTGAGAACACTTTTTTTTGGTGAAGAAATAATTTTTTAACCATGCAGGATAATCCCTGGGGCCATTGGCCCCGCGGCAGCATTTAAAAAAGACACAAGGTTTTGACCCTGCATGATAAAGGGGCGGATTGCAAGAACGTGCTTACTCGTGCGTGTCGCTCATTGCGCCGCTGTCGATTTGGAAGGTTGCCTTTTTGTGTGCGGTCGACGATATAAAGGGGGGGATTGCAAGAACGTGCTTACTCGTGCGTGTCGCTCATTGCCGCTCCCGCGCCGCTGTCGATTTGGAAGGTTGCCTTTTTGTGTGCCGTCGACGATATAACATGCAGGGTCAAAACCTTGTGTCTTTCCGGAAAACGCTGCCGCGGGGCCGGTGGCCCCCAAGAAAAAAATTTGGAACATTTCCGGAGTTGCGGCTTGCACTGATAAACGAAGCAACCGACGATCAGCATCAACTGACCAAAGGTGATGAAAATGATAAGGCAAAAGTTTCTTGTTCTTCGCGTGTACAGGGTATAAACCTCTCGCAAAGCACTTTTTCGCTGGCTTCGTTTTCTCTTTCATGTGCAACCGTTGTTCCGGAAATGTTCCCGTCAGTACAGATGTACTATGAAAAAAAAATAATTTGCTCAACGTCATCAAAAATTACCTTTAGTTTTTGTTCCAAATCTATTTTTTTCAAAACCCCAATTTTTTTCCGGAATAATGGGTGGCCATTTTTTTTTTGGGGGTCTAAATCCCTGTTACCAAAAAGACACAAGGTTTTGACCCTGCATGATAAAGGGGGGATTGCAAGAACGCTTACTCGTGCGTGTCGCTCATTGCCGCTCTCGCGCCTGCTTATACAAAAAAAACATGTAAGCTTGGGATTATTGTGTCGTCAAGAACTGTTTGGCTGTCTTTTTCGTATGCCGTTTAGCGGGTCGTGTGTAGAACAAAGGTGGAGCAACCACCAGGTTTCGGGTAGAAAGCACGCATACTAGAGAAACTAGAGGAACTCCAAAGGAAATCATGCAGGCTTGGATTACTCTGCCTTTAGGACCAGCGTTTGTGTGGTGTGGGAAAACGCAGCGTAAAATACCTGGTGGCGGCAAGGCGCTTCGGCTGAGGGACAACGCTGACACCGTGACTTTCAGTCGAGACGGGGTAACTTCACGCCTCGTTGCCCGCGGTACCCTGCACTCCCCCGTACCCAACCGCCCTTGGGAAAGGGGGTCTATCCTAATTGGGTGTGCTGTGCGCGTAGACAACGATGGAGTACAAAAGGAGATGGGCGATGTCTGGTTGCTATGCGAGATAACTGGTATCTGGTGTAAGATATCCGAATGCCCGATGCATGATCAGATATAATATCAGCTGTCTGCAGTCAGATGTCTGTGTCTAAGTGCCTGATGGCAGGTCTGTCAGACATGTCAGGGGGCGGTTTTCTGAGACCTCGATTGTCTCTATCGTCACTGCGCTGCGAGATGCCTGATGCATGATCAGATATAATATCAGCTGTCTGCAGTCAGATGTCTGTGTCTAAGTGCCTGATGGCAGGTCTGTCAGACATGTCAGGGGGCGGTTTTCTGAGACCTCGTTTGTCTCTATCGTCACTGCGCTGCGAGATGCCTGATGCATGATCGGATATAATATCAGCTGTCGCAGTCAGATGTCTGTCTAAGTGCCTAATGTCAGGTCTGTCAGACATGTCAGGGGGCGGTTTGCTGAGACCTCGATTGTCTCTATCGTCACTGCGCTGCGAGATGCCTGATGCATGCTGGAGCTGAGTGTCTGCTGTCGGATTTGTCAGATCATCAGCTGATGCCTGAGGGCCCTAGTGTGGTGTGTCTGTTGAGTGATCGATGGCTTCGATAGGAATGCCCATTTTTTCTGCCTGCCCATGCACACTCCGTGCCTACGTCACAGCAGATGGAACGCGTTTCTTGCGCCGCCGCGGGGAGTGGGTCTCTCCCGGCCGGAGCCATCGTTGGATGAACCCTCGCTCTAGCGTACCAATGTGAATCTAAGCGCTCTGGCCTACGTAGCGAGGGTTGCCGCGTTCGTCTACCAGTGCATGTACGACTCCTTTTTCGGCATAACTCGCTTTGTCTGTGTCGCAATGTTTCCATCCTTTGGCCAGTTTGCGATGATACTTGGCGAGAAACGTCTTCTCGGCGTCTTTTCGTCGTGCTTCGTATTCACTCCAGAACTGTTTTCCGTAGTTGAACTTGGCTTTCGTTCGAAAGCATGTCAGGAAAGGGTTCTTGTTATTATTTCTTTCTTTTCGGTAAATGGTGTTTCAAGCGGGCTGTCATCCACGACGTCTAAAATGGTTAGGAAAAAGATGCCCATTTCTTCGCGTTTGCGTCGGTTCGCGCGCCGGGTGGACGCAGCGTGGGGACTGCGTTGCATTGGGTGGCGTTCGCCGGGCGGGGGGGTGCTGGTCCGGCGATGGCTTCGATAGGAATGCCCATTTTTCTGCCTGCCCATGCACACTTCGTGCCTACGTCACAGCAGATGGAACGCGTTTCTTGCGCCGCCGCGGGGGGCGGCCTGTCGTCGTGGCCTCCCGGCCGGAGCCATCGTTGGATGAACCCTCGCTCATTTCTTCGCGTTCGTGTCGGTTCGCGCCGGGTGGACGCTGTGTTCTTGGTTGTTGCCCTAGTGACAGACCCGCCGCCTTAGTTTCGCCCGGTAGACGAATTTGTTGCCTTAGTGTGGGCCTTTGAAGCGTGGATGACGTCTTTCGCGCTGCTCCCCTTGAGGTTCCTGGCCCATGCCAAAGCGTCGTCGCCCGGGTTCAGGGGTTGTGACATCAGGCGTAGGCCAGGGCAGCGTGGGGACTGCGTTGCCTTGGGCGGGGGGGTGCTGGTCCGGCGATGGCTTCGATAGGAATGCCCATTTTTCTGCCTGCCCATGCACACTCCGTGCCTACGTCACAGCAGATGGAACGCGTTTCTTGCGCCGCCGCGGGGGGCGGCCTGTCGTCGTGGCCTCCCGGCCGGAGCCATCGTTGGATGAACCCTCGCTCATTTCTTCGCGTTCGTGTCGGTTCGCGCGCCGGGTGGACGCTGTGTTCTTGGTTGTTGCCCTAGTGACAGACCCGCCGCCTTAGTTTCGCCCGGTAGACGAATTTGTTGCCTTAGTGTGGGCCTTTGAAGCGTGGATGACGTCTCTCGCGCTGCTCCCCTTGAGGTTCCTGGCTCATGCCAAAGCGTCGCCGCCCGGGTTCAGGGGTTGTGACATCAGGCGTAGGCCAGGACAGCGTGGGGACTGCGTTGCATTGGGTGGCGTTCGCCGGGCGGGTGGTGGCTCGGCGATGGCTTCGATAGGAATGCCCATTTCTGCCCGTCAACAGCCTTCATGAAGAACTGTGAAAACGGGTTTTTGCCTAGAGGCTTTTCGTGCTAGCTTTGAGCTATCTTTGTGTCTGTGCTTTCAGTCGTCTTCTTAACCATGGTTAAGTGCGCAAATGGTGTCAGCCGAAGCTGGTAAAGCTTCGGCGCCGCCCACGTTATGTTTGTTTAGCATTGAGTTCTTTTAAGTACATGAACCACGTGGATTAACATGCACTGCCTTGAAAGTCAGGTTATCGGATGACGTCGTCACCTGCCATTGCGTCGTCAAGGTCGAGCATTTGTGGAGCTAGCGGGGTTTGGCTTTCTTGCGATTCCAGAGACTGAGTCGGCGAGTACGAGGGCGGGCACGTGTGCCCGTTTTTCACTTTCGAGGGCATTGGCGTGCCCGTGGTCCCTGGTCGTTTCTGAGAGCTGCTTGCCCTCGGAACCTTCTTCTGTTTAGCATTGAGTTCTTTGAAGTACATGAACCACATGGACTAGCATGCACTGTGATGTTTAGCAGCGGCTGCCAAACATCCCGTGCCACCGCGCAAGGTGGGAAAACGCTCTTTTGTTTTCTTTTCGATTGAACAAAGGGGGTAAAGGCTCCTTTGCGATTAGGTTGTAGCAGCCAGGCGGGGCTGCTTCGATTAAGGCTAGAATACTTTTGTCGATCGAAACTACTGTTGGTGCCGTGGTGCCGGGTGTCAGCCTTCAAATAACGAGCGCGGAACGACCACACGTGTCTCTCAAGAAATGGAGACAGGCGGCCGCCGCCGGTGTTGATGACGATGGATGATCATAATCACGTCGGTGCGTTCTTTTCGGCTTTGCTGACGTATTTCGCCCAGGTGTACAGGCAGCCGCCTGCGGTGTTGACGACGATGCCCGAGAAGTTTACAGTTGTCACACGGGCTCCGCAGGCCCGTCGTCACCACGGCTTTCATGACGCCGACGACAGTCGTCGTCAGCGCGCTGTTGACCGAAGCGCAGAGGAACAACGAGAAGTTAAACAGGCTGTCCATGGCCGCCGTGCCCGCGATGAGGAACACGAAGGAAGCGTCGGTTCGAGAGGCGAAGCCTACCACGACAAGCGGCGATTATTTTGTGCAATTCAACTTACATGTGCTCTACACTTTTAACCTGCCATCGTCCTTAATACTGTCTCTTCCGCCGTGTTCGAAGCCTCGCGTCACGCGTGCAAATCACGTCGGGGCGTTCTTTTCGGCGTTGCTGACGTATTTCGCCCAGGTGTACAGGCAGCCGCCTGCGGTGTTGACGACGATGCCCGAGAAGTTTACAGTTGTCACACGGGCTCCGCCGAGGACGAAGAAGCCGAGACCCGTCGTCACCACGGCTTTCATGACGCCGACGACAGTCGTCGTCAGCGGGCTGTTGACCGAAGCGCAGAGGAACAACGAGAAGTTCAACAGGCTGTCCATAGCCGCCATGCCCGCGATGAGGAACATGAAGGAAGCGTCGGTTCGAGAGGCGAAGCCTACCACGACAAGCGGCGATTATTTTGTGCAATTCAACTTACATGTGCTCTACACTCTTAACTGTGCCATCGTCCTTAATACTGTCTCTTCCGCCGTGTTCGAAGCCTCGCGTCACGCGTGCAAATCACGTCGGTGTGTTCTTTTCGGCTTTGCTGACGTATTTCGCCCAGGTGTACAGGCAGCCGCCTGCGGTGTTGACGACGATGCCCGAGAAGTTTACAGTTGTCACACGGGCTCCGCCGAGGACGAAGAAGCCGAGACCCGTCGTCACCACGGCTTTCATGACGCCGACGACAGTCGTCGTCAGCGGGCTGTTGACCGAAGCGCAGAGGAACAACGAGAAGTTCAACAGGCTGTCCATAGCCGCCATGCCCGCGATGAGGAACATGAAGGAAGCGTCGGTTCGAGAGGCGAAGCCTACCACGACAAGCGGCGATTATTTTGTGCAATTCAACTTACATGTGCTCTACACTCTTAACTGTGCCATCGTCCTTAATACTGTCTCTTCCGCGCTGTTCGAAGCCTCGCGTCACGCGTGCAAATCACGTCGGTGTGTTCTTTTCGGCTTTGCTGACGTATTTCGCCCAGGTGTACAGGCAGCCGCCTGCGGTGTTGACGACGATGCCCGAGAAGTTTACAGTTGTCACACGGGCCCCGCCCAGGACGAAGAAGCCGAGACCCGTCGTCACCACGGCTTTCATGACGCCGACGACAGTCGTCGTCAGCGCGCTGTTGACCGAAGCGCAGAGGAACAACGAGAAGTTCAACAAGCTGCCCATAGCCGCCGTGCCCGCGATGAGGAACACGAAGGAAGCGTCGTTCGAGAGGCGGAGCAGCTCGCTGTACCCGGGGCCCGACTCACCCGTCAAGTGGGCGACCGCCAGCAGCGGGAGAATGGACAGAATGCTGTTGTAAAACATCAATTCGGTCGACGAAAGCCCCTTCTCGCCTCCCCGCTCAGCCAGGACCAAATACGCAGCCTGCAGCAGGCAAGACGTCAGCGCATACCCGTACGCTCGGATGTCGAAGTCGAAGTCGCCGAGGCCGGCGATTACTGTTCCAGACGCGATCACCAGCACGCTGGCCGCGACGTTCCGGGAGGGCCAGCCGCGGCCGCTCACCCCGTTTACGATGCAGATGACGCAAGGTGTCAGCCTCTTCAGCGTCTGGTACATGGGGATGTTCAGCTTCTGGAGCCCTGCCAGTGCGAAGGCGACGTTTGCGTTGTAGAACGCGGCCAGCGGAATGATCACCTGCAGTGTACGGAGGGAACTTTGGGAATCTACAACAGAACCTACACTAGCTATCGCCCGTTTTTAGAGTTATAGTGTTGTCAAACAATCGCCTGTAGTACGGAGGAAACTGTGATGGACTGTAACAGGGAACTGTGAGAATCTACAACAGAAACTACACTACCAGTCGCCTGTTTTCGGAGTTACAGTTCACTTGAGATTCCGGGGGTTTAGGGTCTCCGTGCGACTTTTCGGAGTTGGTTCGCTTGAGAACTTTTAGTGTGTACGGAAAGATCACCAGCACGCTGGCCGCGACGTTCCGGGAGGGCCAGCCGCGGCCGCTCACCCCGTTCACGATGCAGATGACGCAAGGCGTCAGCCTCTTCAGCGTCTGGTACGTGGGGATGTTCAGCTTCTGGAGCCCTGCCGGCGCGAAGGCGACGTTTGCGTTGTAGAACGCAGCCAGCGGAATGTCACCTGCAGCTGTGTACGGAGGGAACTTAGTGTAGTGACAATGCAAGCCTGACCCTTGTGGTACCTGCATTTCAAGTTCACACTGCTCAAGCGATCCACCCGTAGTTGACTACCGTGGCTGTAGCGGGTAACGGAGTAATCAGGGTTCGATTCCGGAGAGGGAGCCAGAGAAACGGCTACCACATCTAAGGATGGCAGCAGGCACACATGTTGCCCAATAGCAACACTGGCTGAGGCAGTGTTGCTATGTTAGAAGGAATTCTGCCTACTGGTCTGTCTGCGCCTTTTGTGTTCGCTGACGTAAAAGCTGCGGGATACTTCTTGGTGACATGACTGCAAGAAAGAACGAAGAGGAATCGGACCATCCTGGGTAGTCCAGGGCCTGGGGTGGTCCAGGGTAAACCTATCACTTACATTGCGTAGGGGCAAGATGAAAATACCCGTCCAGGGGACTTACGGAAGTAAGCTTGTCTGGACAAGGTCACTTTTTCTTCCCGTCCAACGACACCCCCCCCCCCCCCGGTTCTTGGGTGGCTTGACGACTGCTCAGCAGCCTTCCCGCAGTGAGACTGTAACAATGGATGATATCTAAACCTGTCAATGAACACATATTGGTGGACAAGTCTGATGGGCCGCGTACTGGTAGTGTGCACAAAGCCAGGCGTGCGTAGGAGTGCGTGAGCGAAGCGCATACCATCAGTTGACTCCAAGAGATCGACCGGACCCGGGACACACCCACAAGAGAGCCAACTTGAACGAAGGCAACGGTGAGGACCATCTGGATGAGCAGCAGCATGTTGCTGTACGGGTACTGCTGCAGGGCGGCTTTGTTGATGATGCCCATTGCGATGGCCACGACGAAGTAGAGCAGCGCCGAGGCGAGCTTCCCGAGCGCTTCTGTGGGATGCTTCTTCGTCTCCTCCTCGTCGGAAAAGTCGACCTGGATAGCATCCGGTCGGGTTCGGTCCGAGACCGCCATCGGAAAGGTGTAAAGGGACGCAGTTGAGTCCTTGTGTGTGGGTGTGTGGAATTCAAGGATGGGTAACACCTGATGCGGAGTATATATAGCCCAGGTTTTCAGGTATATTACGTTACGGCTGAAGGTCCTGCCGGCTGCTCGCAGTGATCACGCGCTGTTCGGAACTGTAGCCTTGATTGGTTCAGGCTTCCTGCTTCGTGCCCCGTGTGCAGCATGTATCCGGGGGTCTTTTTACACGTGGCGCAGCGGCGGGCGTCGTTGTGTGTGGGTGTGTGGAATTCAAGGATGGGTAACGCCTGATGCGGAGTATAAGGTTTTCGTAGCACCAGGTTTTGAGCTATATTACGTTACGGCTGAAGGTCCTGCTGGCTGTGAGCACGCGCTGTTAGGAACTGTAGCCTCGATTGGTTCAGGCTTCCTGCTTCGTGCCCCGTGTGCTGCTGGGTGCAGCATGTATCCGGGGTCTTTTTACACGTGGCGCAGCGGCGGGCGTCGTTGTGTGAGATCTCAGTCAGTGGTGGGTAATCCCTGCGCGGAATATAGCCCATGTTTCCGCCCTTTTTCGGTAACTGCCGAGGCTCCCGCTGCCCGTTCGTGACGGCTGCCCATTGTGCGGAGCTTTGTCTGGCACGGGCGGTTTGCCTCATGGTTTACATGTT
Source organism: Diplonema papillatum (assembly GCA_030068145.1). NCBI lineage: Eukaryota > Euglenozoa > Diplonemea > Diplonemida > Diplonemidae > Diplonema > Diplonema papillatum. Next base: position 210,601 of record JAPJBO010000209.1, on the reverse strand, counting down.
GCTGGTCACGGTATCTTTCAGGGAGCAGTGTGTGGGTGTTGCGGACTAAACGTGGTGCCTCCCTTCACGAAAGTACGACCACGCTGGTGTGTGTGTATTTGTTGGAATCCAACCACGGGTAACCCCTGAAGCGGAGTATGGCCCAGGTTGTCAGCATTCTCACGTCACAGCTAGAGCTCCTGCCGGCTGCGTGACCACGCACTTTTCCAAGGCACTTCTCTTGCAACCCGTTGCAGATCTCCATTTTGTTGAATACACATTGGAAGCATTTCGGAGCACGTCGCGCGCCGATTGTCACCGATTCGAATGAGCCATCTGCAGGCCTACTGCTAATCCATTTACTCTGAAGCTTGTAGGGCTTAATCCTTGAAAACCCAGCCCGCTAATACTAGTTCGACGACCTGATGAGTCTCATGCTTCTTGCACTTCCCATTGACTATCGCGTCATCGTTCCCAGAGCCAAGACATCCACCGATAAGTGCAATTGATGTCACCCTCGATCAACCGCAGTTGAGCCGAGGAGAACATTTGTTTTGCCTTTCCGATTGCTCAACAAGCACATGACTAGTACGTCACTACGGGGCTCACACCCGACTAGACCGAAGAAAATCTGACAAATCAGAGATTCCCCGAAACAGACGAAGCATCCCCATTGGATCGGACGCACCGACTTGAGCCGTGCAACCTCGGTGATTAGCGTGAGCTGCGTGACAGAAAAAAGCCGGCGAAACCGTTCATTTTCTCTTACCCCGGCTACCCTACAGGGCCAGGTCGGAAGAGAAAATCAGGGGATTAGCTTCTATATCCACATTTGGACTGTCAGTCCAAATTTGGAAAAGCCGGCGGGAGAAAAGAAGAAAAAAAATGGCACTACACCATCACCCAGGCCCCCGGCAGAGGTGGCCAATGTGCGATCCGAGGCACTCAGGGCCCAGCATTGTCGTGAAGATACTTTGCATCGCGCTGTGTTGAGCCCGTTCCTGAGTGAGGACGCAAAAAGCCGGCAGCGGTCCAAATTTGGAAAATGGGCCGGAAACCAAGCTAATGCCCTGAGAAAATTAAAAAAAAAAAAAAAAAAAACGAAACAGAAAAACGGGAACCCGAATGAAACAGCCAGTTGCGAGTGACGAGCTCGTTTTTTTCTTAATCGTACATCTGTACTGACGGGAGCATTTCCGGAGCAACGGTTGCACATGAAAGAGAAAACGAAGCCACCGAAAAAGTGCTAATACAGGAAACCCACCCAGAGAGGTTTATACCCTGTACGTGTGAAACGTTAGCCTTATCATTTTCATCACCTTTGGTCAGTTGATGCTAATCGTCCGTTGCTTCGTTTATCAGTGTAAGCCCCAACTCCGGAAATGTTCTTCTTCTTGCTTTTTCCGAGACTAGAGGTATGCTAATAGCTCTATCGAGCCAACCCCACTTTTTAGGGGGTCGGGGGCGAAGCCCGGGGGCACTTTTTCGTAGTGTTTTTTTGGGTCAGAATTTTTGTCAGCGGCCATAGCTTTTTTTGCCCCTGGAAATTGGCAGAGTGAACGGAGCCAGGGTTTAGGGCTGGAGTTCCCGGGTTCGAACCCCGCCGAGGACCTTTTTTTTGGTTCCCCTCGGTCTTCGGTCAATTCCCTCGCTCCGGGGTTTTCTTGACCCGTGATTTGGCACCGGGCATTTGCATACTTCAGGCCCGGACGGAACTTAGCTTCGCCCGAACTTTGCTTTGCTTCGCCCGAACTTTGCACTTTGCTTTGACTTAGCTTCACCCGAACTTTGCTTCACCAGAACTTAGCCTCCCCAGAACGTAGCTTCACCCGAACTTTGCTTTGCTTCGCCGACTTAGCTTCACCAGAACTTAGCTTCGCCTGAACTTTGCTTTGCTTCGCCCGAACTTTGCTTTCACCAGAACTTAGCCTCCCCAGAACTTAGCGTCACCCGAACTTTGCTTTGCTTCGCCGAACTTAGCTTCACCAGAACTTAGCTTCGCCCGAACTTTGCTTTCACCAGAACTTAGCTTCACCCGAACCTTGCTTTGCTTCGCCGAACTTAGCTTCGCCCGAACTTTGCTTTGCATCGCCCGAACTTTGCACTTTGCTTTGACTTAGCTTCGCCCGAACTTTACTTCACCAGAACTTAGCATCGCCCGAACTCTGCCGAGTTTTTTTCACCAGAACTTTGCTTACCAGAACTTCCCCAGAACTAAGCTTCACCCGAACTTTGTGTCGCCCGAACATTGCTTCACTAGAATTTAGCCTTCCCAGAACTGAGCTTCACCCGAACTTTGCTTTGCTCGCCGAACTTAGCTTCACCAGAACTTAGCTTCGCCGGAACTTTGCTAGCCTCCCCAGAACTTAGCTTCACCCGAACTTTGCTTTGACTTAGCTTCGCCCGAACTTTACTACCAGAACTTAGCATCGCCCGAACTTTGCTGCCGAACTTAGCTTCACCAGAACTTAGCTTCGCCGGAACTTTGCTAGCCTCCCCAGAACTTAGCTTCACCCGAACTTTGCTTTGACTTAGCTTCGCCCGAACTTTACTACCAGAACTTAGCATCGCCCGAACTTTGCTGCCGAACTTTGCTTCACCAGAACTTCCCCACAACTTAGCTTCACTCGAACTTTGTTTCCCCCGAACTTTGCTTCACCAGAACTTAGCCTCCCCAGAACTTAGCTTCACCCGAACTTGCTGCTGACTTAGCTTCGCCGAACTGAGCTTCACCGGAACTTAGCTTCACCCGAACTTTGCTTTGACTTAGCTTCGCCCGAACTTTGTTTCGCCAGAACTTAGCTTCACCTGAACTTTGCTTTGACTTAGCTTCGCCGAACTTTGCTTCGCCAGAGCTTAGCTTGACCAGAACTTTACTTGACCAGAACTTTGCATCGCCCGAACTTGCTTCGCCAGAACTTCGCTTCGCCCGAACTTAGCTTCGCCCGAACTTTACTGTTTCCCGAATTTTATCTGCTGCCTCTAGTCTCGCTGCGCGCCGGTCTTTACCGGCGCAAATGTACTTTTTTTTTTTTTTTTTTTTTCAAGAGAACTTCGTAAAGGGGGGGGTCGAATAGTAACAGTTATTTGACACACGTCTGGTTGTCTAAAAACACTACCACTATTTGATCCTGCTACTGTTCGGCTACCTGGAACTTTTTTATTATTCGACAAATCGAATAATAACACAGTGTTATTATTCGACCCCCCCCTTTATTCTTCTTACTTTCGGGTTCCCGGGGAAAAACGCTTCTCGCACGACCCGCCGTGGACCAGGCGGGAAGTGTGTTTTGTCCTTCCGAACGCAGAAATACAGGGGGGTTTAAAGAGACAATTAAGAAGATCCGACGGCTCGCAGAAGCGTCACAAGAGAGCTCGCAGCGGCGGTCAGGGTGCTAGGAAAAGGAGGCAAAAGGGGTATCAATGGAGGGGTTGTGAGAACGTGCTTGGAATGGATATGTGCTCAACACCGGCACTGGTTCCGTTTGCGCCGTGTTTCGGTCCTTTAAGCCACGGACACATAAGGCGGACCATCATCAGCGCGGAACCTGAGTGTCTGCAGACAGGCCAGCGAGGTGAGCCTGGTTTGTCAGGCGGCTGTTCGTAGCTCGTCACAGCCAGGAATACCCGTGCTACTAGAGCACAGGCGAATCCGCCACGGGTCAGGGGTATCAATGGGGGAGGGGGCGCAGCTCAAGGCCCGTACAGGCCAGCACCGTGGTGCAAGGCCCCAACAGGGCAAACATCAAGGGCCCGTACAGGCCAGCATCTTAGTGCAAGACCCCAACAGGTCGGACGTCGCATTGCACGGCCCCTACAGGCCAGACATTGCAGCTCAAGGCCCGTACAGGCCAGCAATTGTAGTGCAAGGCCCCAACAGGGCAAACATCACGGGCCCGTACAGGCCAGCATCATAGTGCAAGACCCCAACAGGTCGGACGTCGCATTGCACGGCCCCTACAGGCCAGACATTGCAGCTCAAGGCCCGTACAGGCCAGCAATTGTAGTGCAAGGTAATGTATGGCCCAACAGGCCAGATAATATAGTGCAAGGCCCCAGACACTGTAATGCAGGGTCCCAACGGGCCAGACATCGTAGTGTAAGGCCAGACACTGCAGAGCAAGCTCCTACAGGCCAACATTGCAGTATAAGGCCCCTACAGGCCAACATTGCAGTATAAGGCCCCTACAGGCCAACAATGCAGTATAAGGCCCCTGCAAGCCAACATTGCAGTATAAGGCCCCTACAGGCCAACATTTCAGTATAAGGCCCCTACAGGCCAACATTGCAGTATAAGGCCCCTACAGGCCAACATTGCAGTATAAGGCCCCTACAGGCCAACATTGCAGTATAAGGCCCCTGCAGGCCAACATTGCAGTATAAGGCCCCTGCAAGCCAACATTGCAGTATAAGGCCCCTACAGGCCAACATTGCAGTATAAGGCCCCTACAGGCCAACAATGCAGTATAAGGCCCCTACAGGCCAACATTGCAGTATAAGGCCCCTACAGGCCAACAATGCAGTATAAGGCCCCTGCAAGCCAACATTGCAGTATAAGGCCCCTACAGGCCAACATTTCAGTATAAGGCCCCTACAGGCCAACATTGCAGTATAAGGCCCCTACAGGCCAACATTGCAGTATAAGGCCCCTGCAGGCCAACATTGCAGTATAAGGCCCCTACAGGCCGCCCATTTTTTTGGGCCTCGGTGCGATCGATCCAAACGCGCACGGGTGCGTGGGTTTCCTCTCCGCCGTGCTCTCGAGTCGCTGGAATCCAGAGGGGAGGGCTGAGGGAGAGCGATTCGGCTATCGTGTGTTCTACGCGTCCATTGGGGGACGCAGGTGAGCCGAAACTCGACAGGTGTCCGGGGCCCTAATTGGGCCCTTTTTTTAGGCTTTTTTAAACAAGGGAGAAAAAGGGGGATGTTAGTTTAATGCTGAGGCAGAACTTTGCTGCGCCGCGTGTTTTGATGCATCAAGTCTTCATCGGGGGGAGGGGGAAAAGACGAGAGAGAGAGAGAGAGAAAAAAGAAGGAACTCTCCGTGCAAAGAATGAGAAACCACAATAGGCCAACTTTTATTCCTGGGGGTTTCCCTGCAATTCCTGTAAAAGCTCTTTCTCGGTGGCTTCGTTTTCTGTTTTCGTGTGCTGCCGTTGTTCCAAAAAATTTACCGTCAATTACAAATGTACTATTGAGCCAATTCACCTATCCCCGGGGGCCTGAAAGCGACCTCGACGAGTATACTCGATTGCGCGGCGATTACACTCTACGAAACTATCGACGGGCAACCGATGAACCTGGACGAGCAGTCGAAGGAGAAGCGAAGCATCAAGCGCGCGCCTGAAGGCGCACGATCAAGACAAGCTGAAGAGGCGAAATCATGACCCATCACGTGCGAAGAGAGTTGAAGTATGGCGAAAGATAAAGTGGTACCTGAGGGGGTAATCTCAGAAAACCGCGACGCCAGCGATGCAGATTACTAGCGTTTTAACCCAAAGACTACAAGGCTCGATAACGTTCGATCGGGCAGGGGGTGGATTGGCTCAACTGTTCAACGAAAGCAACAGGAATAGAAACCCCTTTGGCACGGTCGTCTTCCTTTCGTTTCACGCGCCTGGCGCCCAGCGGCTTAGCTCGGGAGGTCAGCAGTGTGAGTCTGGTTTGACAGGCGGCTGCTCGTAGCTCGTCGCAGCCAGGTCCACCTATGCTACGAGAGCACAGGCCTCGGGCCCCTAACAACAAACAAGAAATGAGCCAAGCGAAACCCAGCCTCAAGGCGGGACATCATCGCTGCACCGGCAACACCGGCTTCACACAGCAATCGCCGCCGTCCGACCTGACGGAACAATCAGTGAAAAGGATTGTGTCGTGGGTCAGCCTTCCGGGCAAAATGTGCGCAATCCTTCCCATCTTAGGCCATCGACGGGTACGAAATGTCGCGGAGGGGGTAGAAGTTTTCTTTCGTGGATCGCGGAGAGCACCACCTGTGTGAATGGGTGCAAGGTGCAAAGAATTACCCACCCACGAGACGCACACGCGCAAACAAAAATCGGTTCGATTTCTTCCACGCGTTGGCTATTGCCTTCCATCGACCGTTCAACTGAGCATTCTCTGTCACACGGGCTTGTCACGGGCCCCTTCTGCGCGAACAAATAACAGACGACACACCTTTGCATGAACGCGGCAGAGCCTGCTTTGTCGTTGGTTCCACTGCTCCTGGAGCCGCCGAAGGGCTGTTGGCCGACGATAGAGCCCGTAGATTTGTCGTTGACGTAGAAGTTGCCCGCGCTGTGGATCAACTCTTCGGAAACCCAGTCGATGACGGCACGGTCCTTCGCGAAGATGGATCCCGTCAGCGCGTACGGTGATGAGTCCACAAGGGCGGGCATCGACTTGAAGTCCTTGTTCGGGTACACGAACACCGTCAACACCGGCCCGAAGATCTCCTCCGTGATCGTCTTCGAGTGCGGGTTGCTCGTCTGGATGATCGTGGGCTCCACAAACCAACCCTGCGAATCGTCGCACTTGCCGCCGACGATGATCTCAGACTCGCTATCGTTCTTCGCCCAGTCGATGTACGACTTGATCTTGCGGAACGCCTTCTCGTCGATGACGGCACCCATGAACGTCGACAGGTCCTCGTGAACGTTGCCCATCTTCAACTTCGACGTTTCCTCCACCAGCCTGTCCTTCAGCTCCGGCCACATGCTCTCGGGCACGTACATTCGCGACGTCGCTGAGCACTTCTGCCCCTGGTACTCAAACGTACCGCGCACAGTCCCCGCCATGACCGTCTCCATGTCCGCACTCTCGTGCACCAGATGGAAGTTCTTGCCTCCGCACTCTCCCACAAGACGAGGCCAGCCGTTGTACGAGTGGATGTGCTTCCCCACTTCCTGCCAGATGTGACCAAACGTCGCCGTCGACCCTGTGAAGCCAACACCAGCCAGTTCCTTCCGCGGGATCACCCAGTCGTTGTACAACGACGGGTCAGCAGGGCAGAAGTTGATAACACCGGGTGGCAGTCCAGCTTCCTCCATGATCTTCAGGCACAAGTAGTTGCTGTGCACTGCCGCATCACTGCATTTCCACACCACCGTGTTTCCCATCAACGCCGCTGCTGTCGGCAAGTGGATCCCGATCGCTGTGAAGTTGAACGGAGTGATCGACAGACAGAATCCTTCCAGTGGACGGTGGTCCATGAAGTTCCACGTTCCTTCCACACTGATCGGCTGGATGTCGTAGATCTCCTGCGCGAACTTCACATCGAATCGCAAGAAGTCGATCGACTCCACAGCGGCGTCGATCTCAGCTTGCCACACGGTCTTGCTCTGCCCGATCATGCACGATGCAAGAATGTCTGCACGGTACTTCGTCGCCATCAAGTCTGCAGCTTTCAGCCAGATGGCTGCACGGTGCTGGAACGGCATGCGTGCCCAGTCTTTCTGCGCCGCAAGCGAGGTGTTCACCGCCTTCTGCAGTGTGTCCTTCGACGCGTAGTGGTACTTGCAGAACGTCTTCTGGTTGTCGTGGGGGATCTCCCGCTCCATTTCGATGTCCCGAATCTCTTCTCCGTTCACCACGCACGGGATGTTCCACTCCTCGCTCGTCATCTTCTTGATGCTCGCTTGGACATCCGCCCTCTCCTTCGAGCCGGGAGCGTAGTGAAGGAAGTCTTCATTCACGATCTCCGGAATCCGGTAGTTACTGCACCTTCCACCGTGGAAGCTTCTCAAAGCCACTCGCGTTGCCGACGTCTTCATGTTTACGGCACCCAAATTTGTATTCTACCACGAAGACACAAAACCTGTGGTTGTGGGGGAAACTGTCAGGACGCACTACGGAACACTTATACAGAAGAGAAACGGTTTGGCGGGAGCTGCAGCGACAATTTCACCAAAAGACGGCGAATAGCGGACAGCGCGGGGTAGACACCAGAACCACGGTCTCACCAGTTGCAATTGAGTGCAGGGCCTGTGTGCAAAAGCGATCACAGACGATTGCCGCAAGCCTATACTGGACCCGACCTACGTGACGCCCGACAAATAAAAGCAAAAGCGAGTCAGATGCAGGAACCTGGGGTACGCAGGACAAAGTGCCCCTTTCAGAATAGGCAAGGGGACGTGGCCTTTGCGGAACCGCAGGAGAAAGTGGCATATAAGACCCAGACGCTCACGTGGTAACACTCAAAGAAGCGGCACGAAATCAACAAGTGATCACCAACACTCCGCCTGGCACTCGTCTACCTCAGGATCTAATACGCCATTCCCTTCGCCGCCGTCTCGCTCCCCAATTTCTCCGTACATCGTGCCCGCTTTCCTTTGTTCGCCTGCTCCGCCGCCCACCAAATCCCCGCCTACTCTGAAATTCCCCTCTCCAATTCCTCGCTCCTGGATTCCTCCCTCTATCATGTTCCCCCGTCCTCCTCTGCCATTCCTCCCTCCAATTCCTCGCTCCTGAATTCCTCCCTCCGTCACCCATCATATTCCCCTGCCTAACTCTGTCATACCGTCCTCCAGTTTCTAGCTCCCCAATCTCATCGCTGTCAGCTATTCCCCCATCCACTTCCTCGCTCGCCGATTCCTGTGTCCCGCTTTTCCTTCGTTCGCCTCCGCCGCCCACCAGGTTCCCCCGTCTCCGTCTGCCTTTCCCGCTCCAATTCCTCGCTTCTGGATTCCTCCCTCTGCCTCCCCGCTGTACTTGGCGTGTCCCGCTTTCCTTCGTTCGCCTCCGCTGTTCCCCCGCCCTACTCTGCCATTCTTCCTTCCAATTCCTCGCTCCCCGATTTCTCTCTATCTTGTCCCCTCGCTGTCGGTCATTCCCCCTCCACTTCCTCGCTGTCCGATTCCTCCCCCTCGCCCACCAATTCCCCCGCTCTACTCTGCCACTCCCTCCCCCACTTCCTTGCTCTCCAACTAGCGTGCCCGCTCTCCTTCGTCACCACCCACCAGGTCCAGGGTGCAATGGCTTGCTAATGCTGGGGACGTCCTTAGCAGATGCAGTCATGTTGATAGGCACAGTGGATGTGGTATTCGGGGCCGTAGACCTCTACGTACCAATACCCAGCTGGCTCCTGCCATGCTACGTCCACCACGAGTACTCTAAGTAACAGTAGTACGACCACGAGGACAGCATGAGTTTCCCAACCCGGCCGTTCTAACCTTCCTTGCCACAGCCGCGATACCCTCTTCTCCCGGTTTCGATACGGAGTCGTCAAGCTGATGTCCTAGCACTACACGACCAGCTAATGCCCTACAGGTGCAGTGCCTGTGGCAGTGCAGGCGGGGGGAAATCGTCGCCGGAGTTCTTGACCCTGGGCCTAATTGTAGCGATTCGTCGAGAGAACAGCCATTCAGGATCCCCCATGATGCCTTCGCACGAGGGCTACAGCCACTAGCTTTCGTTCCGCAGCTTCAGTGGTGAGGCCCGGGGGATTTGGGTCTTACCCGCCTCCCTTTTGTCATCCGGAATTTGTCTGTTCTATCATACATGGCTATGGGGGGGCTACCGCGTCGTGCAACCCGTCGGTTCCCGTTTCCACCGTGCGTGGTGAAACTCCTAACGGTCACAGCGGTCATATCGACAACCGAGTAAGCGGCGAATCGCTATCGCAGTTGTGGTAGGCCTCAACTGCTTCGTCCTGTTGAACCATGGTATGCTTTAGCGAGCATAAAATCAGTAGATCCACCCCTACCACTACGCCTCCTCCTGCATCGTTGCTCTGGGGCTACTGAGGTGCTAAGAAATCAGAAAAATATCTCCCCGCGCACTTCTTCAGCTGCAGAAGTCCCCAGACCGAGCGCGGGTATTTTGGGTCCACATGCGTCCAAACAATTTGTGAGGCGATTTCATGCATGAGGGCCCATCTGGTCCGGGCTCCTGGTAAGTTCCCCAAAACTCCCCGACACTTCCCCGAAAGTCAGCCCGACGTTGATGGGAAAAATGGGGTTGCCGGTGGGCAGGTGTACAGGTTGGTAGTTGGGTACGGGTGGGTGGATGGCTGGCAAGTGGTGAGCTATGTACAGGTGTGCAGGTATGTGCTTCGGACGCGGCTCTCTTGCCCGTCCGTGTTCCTCCTCCTCCGAGCCTCTCCGTTGGCCACCTCTACAGCTCGCAGGCCGTTTCTCCGTGCGAGAGATCTCCGATGCATCTACTATCTGTAGCTTGGACTCCCGGCCTTGCAGCCTGCGGTTTCGGAGGGCCTCAAGGCGAACCAGCAGTTGCTGGGAAACCTGCAGAATCTGCCTCGAGTCCTTCGGCACAGGGAGGAGTCTGTCCAATTCAGAGAACAGGACGCGTCGTGTGCATGTGCGCGAGCTCAACATCATCTGGCTCTTCTGGTTTGCGGTTGCAACCTTCGGTACCACGAGTTTGTCAATATTATGTCAAACTCTCCAATCCCCTCCTGGGTTTTGGTTCGGCAAGAAGATGTTCCACGATCACCTTCAGGGGCCCAGGCGGTGTTTGCTCCAGCAACTCCTTTACATCGGTACCCGATGTTCGAACTCGGGTCGCATTGATCGATTACTGCATCCGCCCGCCATCTCCCGATCATCCTCCCACTTCTGAGTACTGGAGAATCTGGAACTGGAAATCTCCGGGGAGATGGCACCCACATTCCAACTCGTGCGTCCTCTCGGGAAACGTCAGTCGACAACCGTATGCAGATGGGTGGAGGCCCTGGGACTGCGAAGGTGTGACTACCCCACAAGGAGGACTCTCTGTCTAGCACTATGTCTCTGTTCTGTCCCAGCCGCCACAGCCATCTTATCCTCGGCCAAGAATCTGCCAAGCATCAGTTCCCCCTCCTGCAACCCTGCTTTCAGCATGGCCATCTTGACTCTCATTTTGGCTACTCCTCGCTCGGGTTGCCGTCTTCGACCGCAACCGCCTCTGGTGGAACGGTTCCTGCTCTCCTTGCCGTAGCTGATCCTGTCACTACCTAACTCCCAGTCTGTCCTTCCTTCTCATCCTATACCGTCCTCTTCAGGGCATAGCCAAACACAGGGCCGCTCTGCGCAAGGTGGGGCCATAATAGTGTAGCCGCGGCCCCCCGCCGCCTTCGTCGTGGCTTAAAGTACCGAAACACGGCGCAGACGGGACCAGTGCGTGTTGAGCACACATCCATTCCAAACACGTTCTTGTTCGCCAGGGCCGGCAGCAGGGAAAGTGGTCGCCACAAAGGAAACTCCCCGAATCCACCCGAAACTCCCCGATATTTCGTCTGAACCAGGTGGATGGGGGCTGACAAGACCCCAAAAAGTGGTCACGTACGAAACAGAACGTTCATCAAAGCCGTAGACATCTATAATGTCTTCGGAAATCCGGTCTCCGAGAGCTATAGTCGGAGAAAATGCGGGTTATTCCCCACACACGTGCAGAGTTGAGGTGCTTTTTGCCCATCTGAGAGGATGTTGCAAAAGTCTAATCTCTTCCCATGCGCTTCAGATTTTACAGGGCATCGTCGGTCGTGCATCTGCAGCAGCAGGTGAACGGCCAGTTACGCCCTACAGGTGGACGGTCGGTCATGCCCTGCAGGTGCAAGCTGATGTCTATAGATTACGATCGACTGATGCCCTGCAGGTGGACGGTCAGTCATGCCCTGCAGGTGCAAGATGATGTCTATCGGATCGACTGATGCCCTGCAGGTGGACGGTCGGTCATGCCCTGCAGGTGCAAGCTGATGTCTATAGGTTACGATCGACTGATGCCCTGCAGGTGGACGACCTGTTACGCCAAGCTGATGTTCTACCTGTACTGATGCCCTGCAGGTGGACGGTCAGTTGCAGGTTGACGATCGGCTACGCCAGGTGGACGACCAGTTGATGCACACGCACGTACGTGCCATATCTATTGGTGCCAGGCACGTCTTTTACCACTGTGAATGGCGCATTGAGACAGAAGGTTGAGAGAACATTTCATCCGCAGGAAAACGGCAATAGACAATTTTGCAATCCGGTGCAGTGCCACCAAAAGCGCAGTCCATCGAACACAGTAGTTATGTTAAGAGAGAGACTCAGAAGAAAAACGGAAGAACGCTCGAGAAGATACTCCTCCTTCTCCTCGAGAACTTGTGTCGAACAAGAAGAGGAAGAAGGGATCAGATAGCCTGCCTTTGTTGCTGAATTAGCAGCTCCAGCTTTCGTAGACCGTTAAGTCGTTGTTTTCTTTTCTTTATTTGAAATAAGCATCTCTTTTGTGTACACAACACTCGAGAGGAGGCCGCCAGGTGAGCGGCGGGAAGCCTGGCCTCCAGCCTCAGTCGAAGTATACCCGGGCGGCGCCTCCTCAGTGTTTGTCTGCCAGTGCACCAGCTCCAGAGCCTTCAATAAAACAGCTGCACAGGCTACGTGGGCGTGCTGGTGTGCCTCGGCAAGCGAAGGCGAAGGAGAAGTCCCGAGCAGAGATTGCGGGTATTGGTCGTGCCTTTGTGGTTTCGGCCAATATCCGCGTGTTCTACACACGGTCCGCCGTTTTGTGTTTCCGACGTTTTTTTTTTTTTGTTGTTCAGCATGTCGACGGTCTGTCTTGGAATCGTATGTCTCCCGACGCTGTGTAAAAGCGTTGAGCAACTCCTGTTCGTTCTCGCGCTAACTGTTAATTTGTAGTGGTTTCCCGGCAACTAATTCGCAACGCTCGGTTTGGGACCAAGCAACGTTTTGTTTTTTTTTTTTTTTTTTTGTTCTCGGGGTATTGGACCGGAATCGTTCTTGAATAAGCACGTGTCTTTTTTTAGAGTGAAAGGGACTCGAGGAGGCCGCCAGTTGCTAACCACAGAACGAGGAGTGCTTGCTTTCAAGAGTGACGAAGAAGTTCGTTTGAGAATCCGGGATTGTCTTGATTCTGATCCCGATCCTGACTACGAACCTTGTCACTAACTACCAGCAATAGTACGTTGCTCAGGGTAGTCGAAGGCCTGACAATCACACTAATGCAACAAATTCGGTGGTGACCCCTCCGAACAGCCTCCCTGGCCCTGGCCCACGCCTGATGCCGCAACCCCTTAACCCGGGCGGCGGCGCTTTGGCATGAGCCAGGAACCTCAAGGGGAGCAGCGCGAGAGGCATCATCCACGCTTCAAAGGCCCACACACTAATGCAAAAAATTCGCAACTACCAGCAATGAGTGCAACACTCATTCTTGAATGACGCAAACGTGCAAAATGTGCTGTACTCCACACGGAACGCAGGTAAACCTGAGTACTGTGTCGGGTGCAAAGCGTTCAGCAAAGAAGTGCGTGGTTTTGTTGTGAAGAGGCAAGACCCCTCGTTTGTAGTTGGTATTTCTACCCGGCGGACAACATCAGCACTGATCTAGCCGGTGAAGCGACACGGCTTTGAAGCAGTGTACGTTTTGTTGCTGAGTTTTTTTTCTTTCGAATAAATCGGCGCCTGCTTTGGGAAATGCTCGAGGAGGCCGCCAGTTGCAAAGTCACGAAAGGAGGAAACGTGCTGCTGTAACAAAAAAGACCAATTCGTAGGTGTTCGTTTGCCCGTCACATGAGACGTTGTAAGACAGACCCTCCTGATAGACCGAAGAACACAGCTCCAGGCAATTCTATGCCGCTCTAGGATGGACCTGATAGACCGGTGGTGGACCGTGATTCCCTGCGATAAACAGCGGCAGGCAATTCGATGATGAGGGATGGACCGGCTCAGACCATTCGTGAGTTGAACCCACCGGAAGGGTCGAACAAACGTCTGTCTGACTATCATGCGTACTTGCAGCAATCTGTGCTTGCCCTGAAGTCGCTCACCTTGCGGCGGAAACGAGGTAACCCACGAGAGGTATGCCCATGGTTTCAGCTTAACGTGGGTTTGATCAACGTAACATCAAGGCAGCCCTTACAAAGACCAGCCACAGTCAACGCCGCGTTTGATATTAATCATCATGCTGCAAACCCCCGATTGCGCGTAACCTGGAAGCACCCAGAGGGTGCCGGTGGTACAAAGGTTCTGTTGCCCGCATCCATCCGGCAATAAGCTCGCATCGGGGAGTACCCATAGATGAAACTGAAGTATTTGGTGAAGGAGAGCCCCATGTCGCGGTGTGGCTCAAGTGGACCTGTTATACCGGGGGGGGTTTCGCCATCACCTTGTCACAACCGCAAGAAACAGAGCAGCCGTAAAAAAGCAGTAAAGCGACCCGCGTCGCAGGTGGCACAAAACGTAGAAGCCCGTGCGGCAGGGAGTGGAGACGAGGTGATGCAAGACGGAGGGGAAGCGCGAAGCCCCCAGCCCGGACGGATCAACAAGACGCAAGACCAGGCGACCAAGAGAAGGACGGGGACGCGACCCAGAGACCCGGGCTAAGTAGCTTGGAACTAGTGTGATGGACCTTTCTTCGGAGGGGCTCACGCACTCAAAGATCGACTTATACGCAAGAAGCAGGCATGAACTCGTGAAGCCATTGAATACGTATCACCTCTTCCCGAAAGGTAGTCAAGATAGTTCCATTTACCACCCCCCCCTCAGAAAGATTGTCAGCCAAAGATAGGCCAGAGGTAAGTAAGGGGCAAATGGCCACGATGTTCACTGACATTATTAGCAGAAGAGTTGTGCAACAGCGTGTTTAGAAAAAAAAAGGAACAATCAGCAATGCGGAACGAAAGGGGGAATTGGACAATTTGAGCATTTCTCAAGCCATGGACGGGTACGATATGTCGCGGAGAGGATAGAAGTTCTCTTTGGTAGACCTCGGCGAGCACCATCTGTGTTTATGTGTTTTGGTTGTTTTTGGCTACTGGCTTACGGCTAGCTTTCGGTGGGTGTGTGGCTGTGTGTTGCGAAAGAGTGGGGTTGATCAGGAGAAACTCGGAAGTAGTACTGCCTCTGCCGCAACCGACCGCACAACAATTTGGCGGAAGGGTTGCAAGTGGACTTGCACCTGCTTCGCGAAGCAAACGAGGCGGACAACACGAAGTGTACAGTGCGGACGGACCCGGCACCGGTAGTAGGGCAGCTCGCAGCGCCGTGGCATCTTCCGAGGAGGGTGACCACATGAAACACGTGCTGCCAGGACGGTTTCTTCCCTGCAGGGACGGTGGCAACGCAAAGAAACACGACAAACCCGAGACGATGTGGTAGAGAGACGTGGTCTGACGCTAGCATGCAAGACTATAGGCCGGCACGGGGCTCTACAATGTCGGCACGTCCGCAGCACGTCGTCTGCTCATGGTCTTATGTTCCCGCTGTCAACAATCCGCAATTTCGCGGAAGTTGACCAGCTTAACGCAATGGAAGTCGAAACCCCAGCTCGAGATCTTCATCATCAGGCACGTCTGACGGATGAGAACTGGTGCGTCCCGACTACAGAGCAACTAGCAGACATCTGGATGCGGGGACCTGTACCGACTGGGCATCCATCTCTTGTGTGTTTGGTCTGCACGTCTGAGGACGGTGTTTGGCTGTACAGCTGGTACGACACACCACGTATTGTATTTCGCGTTCGCAGACCGCTGACTCTTTGACTCTGTTTCAATGCATGCACAAAGCCCGCATGTCGGCAGCGTGGCTATGGGTCTTAAAAAGCTCGCGTCCAGGAGTTATTCTCACTACTGCTACATCAACCCCAAGGCAATCAATAGCTTTGCTGTTTTTGTCAACGTGAAACATAGAAGAGTGGGTCTGGAGGTGCCAAACGGGTGAGTGTGCTTGGAATGGTATGTGTTCACCGCATTATGCTGGTGTTTCGGTTGATCATCAGCTGTGTGAGTCTGGTTTGCCAGGTGCAGCTGCTCGCAGCCGAGATCAACTCATGCTACGAGAGCACATGTAAATTCGTCTCGGGGAGAAGGCCCGTTCAACCTGTGGTATGTGTTCACCGCACTATGCTGGTGTTTCGGTTGATCATCAGCTGCGTGAGTCTGGTTTGCCAGGTGCAGCTGCTCGCAGCCGAGACCAACTCATGCTACGAGAGCACATGTAAATCCGTCTCGTTTCAACCGATTCTGTGGGATCAGTAAAATGTGGGATCGGTCAAAAAGACAGTGTGCCGCCCTATTTCACGGACGGGGGTAGGTAAGACAGCAAATAGCACACCTTTGCATGAACGCGGCAGAGCCTGCTTTGTCGTTGGTTCCACTGCTCCTGGAGCCGCCGAAGGGCTGTTGGCCGACGATAGAGCCCGTAGATTTGTCGTTGACGTAGAAGTTGCCCGCGCTGTGGATCAACTCTTCGGAAACCCAGTCGATGACGGCACGGTCCTTCGCGAAGATGGATCCCGTCAGCGCGTACGGTGATGAGTCCACAAGGGCGGGCATCGACTTGAAGTCCTTGTTCGGGTACACGAACACCGTCAACACCGGCCCGAAGATCTCCTCCGTGATCGTCTTCGAGTGCGGGTTGCTCGTCTGGATGATCGTGGGCTCCACAAACCAACCCTGCGAATCGTCGCACTTGCCGCCGACGATGATCTCAGACTCGCTATCGTTCTTCGCCCAGTCGATGTACGACTTGATCTTGCGGAACGCCTTCTCGTCGATGACGGCACCCATGAACGTCGACAGGTCCTCGTGAACGTTGCCCATCTTCAACTTCGACGTTTCCTCCACCAGCCTGTCCTTCAGCTCCGGCCACATGCTCTCGGGCACGTACATTCGCGACGTCGCTGAGCACTTCTGCCCCTGGTACTCAAACGTACCGCGCACAGTCCCCGCCATGACCGTCTCCATGTCCGCACTCTCGTGCACCAGATGGAAGTTCTTGCCTCCGCACTCTCCCACAAGACGAGGCCAGCCGTTGTACGAGTGGATGTGCTTCCCCACTTCCTGCCAGATGTGACCAAACGTCGCCGTCGACCCTGTGAAGCCAACACCAGCCAGTTCCTTCCGCGGGATCACCCAGTCGTTGTACAACGACGGGTCAGCAGGGCAGAAGTTGATAACACCGGGTGGCAGTCCAGCTTCCTCCATGATCTTCAGGCACAAGTAGTTGCTGTGCACTGCCGCATCACTGCATTTCCACACCACCGTGTTTCCCATCAACGCCGCTGCTGTCGGCAAGTGGATCCCGATCGCTGTGAAGTTGAACGGAGTGATCGACAGACAGAATCCTTCCAGTGGACGGTGGTCCATGAAGTTCCACGTTCCTTCCACACTGATCGGCTGGATGTCGTAGATCTCCTGCGCGAACTTCACATCGAATCGCAAGAAGTCGATCGACTCCACAGCGGCGTCGATCTCAGCTTGCCACACGGTCTTGCTCTGCCCGATCATGCACGATGCAAGAATGTCTGCACGGTACTTCGTCGCCATCAAGTCTGCAGCTTTCAGCCAGATGGCTGCACGGTGCTGGAACGGCATGCGTGCCCAGTCTTTCTGCGCCGCAAGCGAGGTGTTCACCGCCTTCTGCAGTGTGTCCTTCGACGCGTAGTGGTACTTGCAGAACGTCTTCTGGTTGTCGTGGGGGATCTCCCGCTCCATTTCGATGTCCCGAATCTCTTCTCCGTTCACCACGCACGGGATGTTCCACTCCTCGCTCGTCATCTTCTTGATGCTCGCTTGGACATCCGCCCTCTCCTTCGAGCCGGGAGCGTAGTGAAGGAAGTCTTCATTCACGATCTCCGGAATCTGGTAGTTACTGCACCTTCCACCGTGGAAGCTTCTCAAAGCCACTCGCGTTGCCGACGTCTTCATGTTTACGGCACCCAAATTTGTATTCTACCACGAAGACACAAAACCTGTGGTTGTGGGGGAAACTGTCAGGACGCACTACGGAACACTTATACAGAAGAGAAACGGTTTGGCGGGAGCTGCAGCGACAATTTCACCAAAAGACGGCGAATGGCGGACAGCGCAAGATCCGCCCTCTCCTTCGAGCCGGGAGCGTAGTGAAGGAGGTCTTCATTCACGATCTCCGGAATCCGGTAGTTACTGCACCTTCCACCGTGGAAGCTTCTCAAAGCCACTCGCGTTGCCGACGTCTTCATATTCGACGTTCTCAGATTTGTTTTTTTTTTTGTATAAGCACCTGCTTTGTAGGAAAAACTTGAGAAGACTGCCAGTTGCGAAAGATCGCGAAAGATCAAAGGAGGTAAATGTGCTGTAGCCCACACGAAACACAGGTAAATCTGGGTTGAGTGGCGGGCGTAAGTGTTCAACAAAAAAGACCCACTTTGTAGTTGTATTGTTGTTTTCTCCCCTTCTAGCCTCCTTCGAAATGAGCACAAGGCGGTCCCTCGAGTATTTTTCCGTTGGAGACACAAAACTTGGTACAGGCGGTAGCCAATTGGCTGGTGTGTCTTTTTATTTGGCTTCTTAAGTCAGCAAACTCAGAAGAAGTACGCACAAACGTGTAAGAACTATCGCCGGAGAGCCCAAACGCGATCGCAATCTAGGCTATCAATCACGTCATGCACATCTCTTTTTGATAATGTCAGTGAACACCGCAGGAAATAGTCGACCGATCGTGATCGTGACCGCACACATCTGGCCGGACAGGTTTGCCTTTGACCAATGCCACTCGAAGTGTTTCAGTTAAGTTCTTAAAGTTAAAGTTCGCTTGAGATTCCGGGATTTTTATATAGTTATCTGATCTTCAATTTCGAAAAATATGCGATGCCAAGTATTCAAACTGGCCCGCAAGAGAGCCCTCAGCACCATCAACAGGACTCGCAGGCAACAGAGCAACCAAGAGGTAGAAGCAGACGGACGCCCTATTCACGATACAAATATACAGCAACAAACAAGAAAGACGTACATGGCAAGCAGCAGGACAACAAGGAGAGTGAAGACCTTGTTCGGATCTGAGAACAGGCACCAGGGAAGTAAGTGAAGTATGGCTAAAAGAAAGAGGTAAGAAGTCAAGCACGAAGCGCCGATGCCAGGAACCGGAAGTCGGTGACCTGAAGGGGGAAGACTTGGGCGACACCGACGAGACGACTGCACGGTGTCTTACCTGCACCGTGTTCGGTGTCAAGAGCTGCGTCTCCAACTGTTCGTCTCCTCGGAGGTCCCCCTCTACTGAACCAGTCCCCTATTTCTTGAAGGTGCATCCAATTGCCTGCTGATGTCTGTCACAGCATATCAGCAGTTTCATCACAGTCTATACACAAGCTGTCACACAGGCTGTCACACAGGCTGTCAGGCCGTCACACAGGCCGTCACACAGGCTGTCACACAGGCTGTCAGCAGTCTATCACAGGCTGGTGTGCAAGCGCCTGAAGCATGACACGATCGAAGTGGTAGTCGCCTACTAACGCAGGCCATCGCTAGGGACATTCTGCAACCTCACCTATCACAGGCTGCCACAGTCTGTCAGCACGAGGTGGACCGGCTCACTCCCTACGCAGGCTTCCACTGCACGGTACGAGCGGACGAATCGCCCTTGAGGAGCCTTTTGTTCGCCTCGGGTTTGATCGCCGGCACCTTCTTGCCGTGCGCCGACGCAGCACCGGCACCAGCACCACCAGCAGCAGCAGCAGCAAGGCAGGGCTGGGGAAAACGCGGCGGAGGAGACGACGGGGGCGCGGACTTGAACCGGGCGGTGAGGGACACCCGGTGGCTGGTCGGAATCGACGGTTCTACCGCTGGTTCCGGGACGGATGACAAGACGGGCTTCGACATGCTGTCGTGCGCACGGTTGGCTGTTCGGGGGCATGAGCTGCGACCTCAACTGTTCTTCTCCTCGGAGCTCCCTCTCTGCTGCGCCAGCCCCCCCCCTATTTCCTGGAAGTGCATCGAATTGCTTGCTGCTGCCTATCACAAGCCTATCACACAACAAGATGTCACACTGGCCCACGCTGTCTCAGCAGGGAAGTGGACCGGCTCACCCTCCTACGCAGGCTTCCACTGCACGGTGCGAGCGGACGATACGTGGACCATCGAGCGCGCGAGTGGGTTCGCGTGCAAGGCGGACACGACGAAGAGCCCGTCCCTCTCACCGGCGCCGCCCAGGAGCCTGTTGTACGCCTCGGGTTTGATCGCCGGCACCTTCTTGCCGTGCGCCGACGCAGCACCGGCACCAGCACCACCAGCACCACCAGCAGCAGCAGCAGCAAGGCAGGGCTGGGGAAAACGCGGCGGAGGAGACGACGGGGGCGCGGACTTGAACCGGGCGGTGAGGGACACCCGGTGGCTGGTCGGAATCGACGGTTCTACCGCTGGTTCCGGGACGGATGACAAGACGGGCTTGGATATGCTGTCGTGTGCACGGTTGGCTGTTCGGGGGGATGTGCCGCCTGAGGTGGCCGACCGCACGCGGGAAGAGGCGCCGGAGAGCTGGCAGCGGGTCAGCTCCTGCTGGCTGCGCGAGCGGACGCGGAGGACGAAGCTTTCCGCCGATTTCATGGCGCGGGAGCGGTCTTCCGTCTTCCGCCGTTTCTCGGCGTTCACGACGGCTTCGCTGCGCACAGCCGCGTCGAGGAGGTCGTCTCGCAGCATGTGCCCGCGGAGAGCGTCGTACTGGGCCCTGTTTGCCTCCCTCGCCCTCTCCGCCGAGTCGCCCCTCGCGGCAGCCGTGGCCAGCAGGTTCTCGCGCCGCGCGTTCTGCGAGACCGCCTGGCAAGCGGTGCCGATGGTCGTCTTCCAGAAGTCCCGTTCTGCCGCCTGCCAAGCCTCGATCCTCTGCCTCCCGAGCCGCACCTCTTCCTTCGCCATTAACCTGTATTATGGAGCAGTGGTACACAGGTAGGACACAACAGTTGAAATAACAGTAGAAACAATATGCTCCGAAGCATCCCCTGTGATACGTGTCCGAAGCATTCAAATTGATTTAGCCTCAGCTGTGGTGTAACGGTATTCTGGGATTTTTAGAGTGAAAGTTCGCTTGAGGATCCGGGATTTTTAAGAGAGATTTCTTCTTGTTTTCTTGGTAACTTCCGGCCACTTTTCCAGCCTAGACCAGTTCTGGGCTTGTTCTTCGGGATTTTTGGGATCGTCTTCCAGAAGTCCCGTTCTGCCGCCTGCCAAGCCTCGATCCTCTGCCTCCCGAGCCGCACCTCTTCCTTCGCCATTAACCTGTATTATGGAGCAGTGGTACACAGGTAGGACACAACAGTGGAAATAACAGTAGAAACAATATGCTCCGAAGCATCCCCTGTGATACGTGTCCGAAGCATTCAATTTGATTGAGCCTCAGCTGTGGTGTAACGGTACTCTGGGATTTTTAGAGTGAAAGTTCGCTTGAGGATCCGGGATTTTTAAGAGAGATTTCTTCTTGTTTTCTTGGTAATTTCCGGCCACTTTTCCAGCCTAGACCAGTTCTGGGCTTGTTCTTCGGGATTTTCGGGATGTTTTTAACCTTTGGCTGCGCGACACAGGAACCCGCTGGCACCAGACTTGTCCACCAATTGTAGGATTAGATGTCATCCCTTGATGCTAACGTACCAAGTACGTGGCCATTTCTCTTCGCTGCCTCAGCAGTGTTTGTGTTGGGCAATTTGCGCCTGCTGCCAGGCGTGATTACACACATTAACTACGGCTAGCAGAGTTTGTAACTGTTGATGAGAATAATACGTGTCCGAAGCATTCAATTCGATGCAGCCTTGGCTGTGGTTTGACGGCACTCCGGGATTTCTTGCGTTGTAGAGCACCAGCGCGCAGCGGCACACAACATGAAAAACGATGAATCAAACAGGCATACAGGCCCTCCCGCCGTTGGCGGGCCTTCTGCAGGCGCTCGTCGGTGACGCCGGACTGCTTCAAGACCCTGCAGCTGGCGGCGCCGACCCGCCTCTTGCGCTCGTTGTCGGAGAAGGACCGGAGGCGCTCCTGCTCTTCTTCGTGGCACCGGGCGGTGTGCTTCATCCGCGCCTTCAGCTCCCGCTGGCGCTGCTTCTCTGCGGCTTCCTGCTTTTTCTGCGCCTGCTCAAGGTCATGCACACGCCGCGCAAGCTCCGACTGCGTCTTCTGTTATCGTGTTGTTCAGGCATGCGGGTGGGAAGCATGAGATAACTGCACCGGATTACGCGTTCTCTCGTAACTACACATGCATTGTTCCTACAGAATACTCGAGGGACTGCCTTGTGCTCATCTCGAAGGAGGCTGGAGGGGGAGAATACATTACAACAACAAACTGGGTCTTTTTTAGAGTTAAAGTTCGCTCGAAATTCCGGGGGTTTGGGGTCTCCGTGTGACCGTTCATGAATGGGTTCTCTTAGGGCAAGAAAGGGCTATGTGGTTACGGGTTGTATATTTGGTGCACGCTTTCGTTATGGGTTATGACTAGCCATGTCCGGGACTGTTTGTGACCGACACCAAGTGTGTAAATTTGTTGCATTAGTGTGATTGTCAGGCCTCCGACTACCCTGAGCAACGCACTATGCACACTCCGTGTCTACGTCACAGCAGATGGAACGCGTCTGTTACGTCGCCGCGGAGGCGGCCTACGAGTGGGTGTCATTGTGGCCTCCCGGCCGGAGCCATCGTTGGATGACCCTTCGCTCGTTTCTTCGCGTTTGCGTCGGTTCGCGCGTCGGATGGACGCAGCCGGGGGCTGCGCATTGGGCGGCGTTCGTCGGGCGGGGGTGTTGGCCCGGAGTTGCGGCGTTGGCAGTTGAGTGCGTCGGCGCCGCCGCGCTGGGGGGGTGCGTGGGACGGAAGGGTCCTCCGCAGCACGCCGCCGCAGCGGCGCAGCGTGATCGATCGTTGGTGAGTCTCCCTGGCCGGAGCCGGAGGATTCCTCGCTCGTCTCCCCGCGTTTGCGTCGGAGCCCGCGTCGGGGCGCTGCCGGTGCCGGTTGAGGTCCCGCCGGAGGTGCAGGTGCCTCGTTCTCGTCGTCGGCGTCGTCCGGCCGGTCTCCCGCCCGGTGGTGGCCACTCCGGCAGCACACGGACCGGGACTGTTTGTGACCGACACCAAGTACATTCCTTCGTGGAGTGTAGTCTTTGTTGGACGTTTACACCCGTCAATAAACCCAGATTTATCTGGGTTTCGTGTGGGCTACAGACCCTACCTTTGAGATTGGAATATTGTTGCGATGGTGGGGAGTCATCGGCATGCCGTTGAGTACTTTGAGATTTTGCAACTGGCAGTCTCCTCAAGTATTTCCTACAAGGCAGGCAGGGGATTAGCTTTCGTTCCAGATTTAGACCGACCCTTCGGCTTTCTCGCTTGCTGCGCCGATAGGCACGCCGCGATGCGGAGGACACGAGTAGCCGGGAAGAGCCGGGAGGGCGCGATCGTTGTGTGACCCGTGGAGGGTCTTTGTTGGACGTTTACACCCGTCGATAACCCCAGATTTATCTGGGTTTCGTGTGGGCTACAGACCCTACCTTTGAGATTGGAGTATTGTTGCGATGGTGGGGAGTCATCGGCATGCCGATGAGTACCACACTATCCTTTGAGATTTCGCAACTGGCAGTCTCCTCAAGTATTTCCTACAAAGCAGGCAGGGGATTAGCTTTCGCTCCAGATTTAGACCGACCGGTCTAAATCTGCAAACCGGGGCCGGTCGGGGGGAAACATAAATAAATAAATAAAAACGTCGGAACAACGCAACACGCAGCGTTTCCAGGAAAGATAGGTAGGGGGTGGTGGTATTTACGCCCGTTGACATAGACGCATTGTGATACACGCCGGTTACTTTGGACAAAGTTGCGGAGGTGTGTCAAGCTCCCCCCCGAGCCGCCGAAACGACAGCGTTGGTTGACAAACTCCCCACAAACGGTCAAGATCTGCAAACCCCAGGAACCTCTGAACTAATGCCCTGAAAGCAGGTGCTTATACAAAATACTCGAGGGACTGCCTTGTGCTCATTTCGAAGGAGGCTAGCGGGGGAGAAATCAATACAACTACAAAGTGGTTTTGTTGAACGCTTACGCCCGCCACTAAACCCAGATTTACCTGTGTTTCGAGTGGGCTACAGCACATTTACCTCCTTTGATCTATCGCTACTGGCAGTCTCCTCAAGCTTTTCCTACAAAGCAGGTGCTTATACAAAATACTCGAGGGACTGCCTTGTGCTCATTTCGAAGGAGGCTAGCGGGGGAGAAATCAATACAACTACAAAGTGGTTTTGTTGAACGCTTACGCCCGCCACTAAACCCAGATTTACCTGTGTTTCGTGTGGGCTACAGCACATTTACCTCCTTTGATCTATCGCTACTGGCAGTCTCCTCAAGCTTTTCCTACAAAGCAGGTGCTTATACAAAATACTCGAGGGACTGCCTTGTGCTCATTTCGAAGGAGGCTAGCGGGGGAGAAATCAATACAACTACAAAGTGGTTTTGTTGAACGCTTACGCCCGCCACTAAACCCAGATTTACCTGTGTTTCGTGTGGGCTACAGCACATTTACCTCCTTTGATCTATCGCTACTGGCAGTCTCCTCAAGCTTTTCCTACAAAGCAGGTGCCTATACAACAAAAGAATTAGCATGGCGCTTTCTTTTGTTTGTGCGCACTAGCGGTTGCTGTGCGCACTAGCGGTTGCTGTGCGCACTAGCGGTTGCTGTGCGCACTAGCGGTTGCTGTGCGCACTAGCGCACAGCAACTCACCTGCTTCGGTAAGTTTCATGTAGTACGCTGCCAACTACTAATGTATAGCGTTATTTGTGGATTAGAAAGTCGGTGTTTTAAAGTCTCCGGTTGACCGTAGAAACTTGGGGGGGGAAATGTTTCTTGGGTTTGAAGAGCGCGTGGTGCTTGCACCACTGAGGCCAGGTTATTTAACCGCGGATTTAGTGAAGGATTGTTCAGGAAACGGTCGCGAGCGAAACCCGACCAGGTAACGACCATTTCACTGCCTTCTTTGTTTTGTGATGCGAACGTCACAAGGTGGGGGGGGGGGGGATTTTTACACGGTGCACTAGTAAAAGTGAAAAAGGTGTTTTGACTAGTCATTTTACTAGTGAAAAAGCATGACGAGTGCACTAGTAAAAATGAGAGAGAGAGAGAGACGAGTTAGAGTGCAGGGACCATCTCTCCGGGGAGTTTCCGGTCTCCTCACTTCTCTTCGCACTGCTACGGCGGGCGTAAGTCGCTCCGGAGGCGCGCTGCAGGTTGCGGCTCTGCTACAGTGAGTGGCGGCACCGGAGTTGGTGCTGCAGCGGGCGCTCTGGCCGGCGGGCGAGCTCGTCGCGGCCGCGAAAATGACTAGTGCACTAGTAAAAACACTAGTAAAAATGACTAGTGCACTAGTAAAAATGACTAGTGCACTAGTCAAAATGACTAGTGTCCTAGTAGAAATCCACCTGTTCCGAACCGAGATCTGGGCTGGTTTGTAAATTTCAGAGGGTCCCACCGCACAACTGTACCCTACCGTTGCGCTTGCTACCGTGTTCGGAATAATGTTGGACCGGGAAAAAGTCGAAATACTTTTCAAACCCCCAAAACCTGGGCCAAAAGTCCAAAAAGGTTCCGGTCCAAGTATTTTACAGTAGTAGCAGGTTCACGCCCATAAGGAAGTTTAGAATCCGGGAATACGATAGGATATGATACATGTGGTGTCTACAGTCAAGGGCGCGCCCAAGTCCGTTAACAGCGCCCTACAACTTGGAGAAGGTACTACTTTAGCCAGACTCAAGGTGGCGAGTCGCTGAGCGTAGTCGGCACGCGGCATCGCTGGGCCTTACGGAGCAGGGCCACCGGCATGCCGCGGAAGGACTCGACCTTCCTGGCCGCCGAGTGGCGGACACGCGGTGGATGCCGACGACAGCGGGCTGCTGACGTTCAAGGAGTTGATCAAGTATAGCCGGTCCCGGACGTCGTGTTCCGGCACGTGGTCGGCGACGGGGGCAATCTCATGAGTCGCCCGCCGCCGATGCTCTACGCGACCCAGGCTATGCCCATAGTCATGATCGTGCACCACGGGTTTTAAGGACAAACAGAAACTAAAGGTAACCTGAACCAATTTGGACGCGTTTCGGCCCGGAATTCGGGAAGCTTTGAAATGTTCGTACATTCTGCCGGTCCCATCATTTGTGTAACGGAAACACGAAACGAGTGCAAAAGCTGCTTGGGTCAGACTTCAAAATACCGCCAAAAAGTGAAACCCCCAGGGAAAAGTCCAAAACTTTCTGAACCTCCAAAAAGTCCAAAAAGAAATTCCGGTCCAAAGAAATTCCGGTCCAATGATTTTCCGAACGCAGTTCCCAACGCGATTCCTTACTGTGCGATAGACGAAAGCTGGGGGTCAGTTGTCTGCCACGAGCGTCATTCAACAAAGCCAGTTCTGCAGGAATAAGTCACGATTACTCGTCGGTTTGTGTTTTGCGGCTGAACATGCAGAACTGTGGTCGCTTTTTTGGACCCCCACTCTTCCCCCACAGGAATCGGGCTGAGTATTGAGTTCTGTAAAGTGCAAGTGCCATGAAGGCAGGCGAGCACCACGGCTGAGTACGGGGAGTTTCTGGGAATGTGTTGCCTACTAGGAGTGTTATACAGCTTGCCTGCCTCATGCTCTTCCGCACTTACTACTAGTAGCTCCCAATGCCCGATAGACAGTGCGATGTGAGTTCAAGCTACTTCGAGGCGATGATTTCAATCGTCGTATGTGAACAACCGAAGATGCGAAAGAACTGTTTCCACAAAAAGTACACTGGCTACGCGATTCACCGTGCGGTAGACCCGACGAGTAGAAACCAGAACCTGCTGGTGTCCCACCCGACGAAAGCTTTGAGCAATTGATCGGTGGGCTCAATGGTCGTCTGCACGTCCCGAAAAGACAAAGAAACGTGACTTCCAGGCATTCGAAATGCCCGGACAAAGCACCACGACGTGTTGACTGGCACACAACGCGCGCGCCACAGGCTACAAGAATGGTTTTCCGCGGCGGCGTGAAAGAGGAAGTCTCCAAGCACGCAATGAGAGAGTGCCTCCAACACTAGAAAGCGGAGCACGTAGCAGTGAGCAACTATTTGTGGAATGTGCACAACACAAAGCCTTGCATGCAAACAGTTCACAGGCGGACAAAGCCAGCACCTGTTGCACATTCATGTTGGGAAGCTCGGCAAGAAGACCTGCCGACCATCTCTCATTTCTTCGTGGGTTTTAGGGAACCCACTACTGTAAATGCACTGTGTCCGGTGCGATGCCAAGGCGATAGGAGCGCCATGAGCGACAAGCCGAATCTACGGACCAGAGTTTGAATGTGGTCGGAACCCCGCATTATGTCCAGTGTCTGAGACCTGTCACGACATGTCTCTGACCTCACCGTAGGGATAGCACTGTCGTTTGCACTATGTTTGCTAAGCCATACAAGCTCAGGAACTTTCCCAAGAAACCAACCAAAAACCTCGCAACTCGGCCTGTCTCTCGCGAAAACTGGGGTTGCCCAGGTGGTTTGTGGTGTCTCGGCACCGGTGGTCACGGTAGTGCTGTGCTCGAAAACTCTCAAAACACCCAGGATTTGGGTCCAGGTTGGGTGGATTTTGTCTAAATCACTAGTCATTTTTACTAGTGCACTAGTCATTTTTACTAGTGGCACTAGTCATTTTACTAGTCAAAATTTTGACTAGTAAAACCACTAGTCAAAGTCAAAAAAGTCCTTGACTAGTGCACCGTGTAGTGACCAACAGTTGTTAACACAAAGGGAAAACGCCAATCAAAAAAACCCCCAGACCTGCTGCACCAGCGCCTCGAAGCCAACTCCGGCGTTGCTGCGGTCGCCGCGATCGGCGCCCAGTAGAGGGGCCGCCGCCCCCATCAAAGCGGAGCGGGCAAGTTCGACGGGCAGGTCCTTCGACGCCGATGCGGGCCGCTGCCCGCCGGCGGCGGCCTTCTCCTGCTTCAGGACCAGCTCCGCAGCTTTGAGCCGGTCGAGGTGCTTCTGGCGCGCGGTCTCGGCGTGCTCGCGCTCGAGGATCATGCGCAGGTTGCGCTTTTTCTGCTCCTCCTTTCTTTTCCGCTCGCGGTGCGCCTTGGCTTCGGCGTCCCTGACCTTCTCCTGCCACAGGCTGTCCTCCAGTGCGTGCCAGCCGGCGA
The DNA here is from genome assembly GCA_030068145.1 of Diplonema papillatum. Classification (NCBI taxonomy): domain Eukaryota; phylum Euglenozoa; class Diplonemea; order Diplonemida; family Diplonemidae; genus Diplonema; species Diplonema papillatum. The sequence goes on along the minus strand of JAPJBO010000209.1, from coordinate 182,759 downwards.
CCACGTCCCGCCTCAAAACGAGTCTTGCTTCGTCTTCCTTCTCCACCACGGCGCCTCGCGACCTGTCGTGCGTCTTCACCAGCGCCGCCCGCAGCTGCAGCTTCGCCGCGATGCCCTTGAGCAGGCCTTCGTTCGACCGCAGGACGGCGGCGGCCTTCTCGCTCTTCGCCAGCGCAAACAGCGCGTACCTCTGCAACACCACGGCGTGCTCCTTCAGCGCCTCGATTCGCCCAGCTTCCAGTGCGGCGAGGACCGCCACTTTCAGGAACACCTGAGTGTTGTTGCAGTATAATGCTGCCGTTATAGCGGAAGGGGGACAACAAGGTTTTAGCGTTGTTTGTGGATTAGAAGGTCGGTATTTTAGTGTTGTTGCAGTATAATGCTGCCGTTATAGCGGAAGGGGGACAACAAGGTTTTAGCGGTTAGTGTTGTTGGATTAGAAGGTTATTTGTGGATTAGAAGGTCGGTATTTTAGTGTTGTTGCAGTATAATGCTGCCGTTATAGCGGAAGGGGGACAACAAGGTTTTAGCGTTATTTGTGGATTAGAAGGTCGGTATTTTAGTGTTGTTGCAGTATAATGCTGCCGTTATAGCGGAAGGGGGACAACAAGGTTTTAGCGTTATTTGTGGATTAGAAGGTCGGTATTTTAGTGTTGTTGCAGTATAATGCTGCCGTTATAGCGGAAGGGGGACAACAAAGTTTTAGCGTTGTTTGTGGATTAGAAGGTCGGTATTTTAGTGTTGTTGCAGTATAATGCTGCCGTTATAGCGGAAGGGGGACAACAAGGTTTTAGCGTTGTTTGTGGATTAGAAGGTCGGTATTTTAGTGTTGTTGCAGTATAATGCTGCCGTTATAGCGGAAGGGGGACAACAAAGTTTTAGCGTTGTTTGTGGATTAGAAGGTCGGTATTTTAGTGTTGTTGCAGTATAATGCTGCCGTTATAGCGGAAGGGGGACAACAAGGTTTTAGCGTTGTTTGTGGATTAGAAGGTCGGTATTTTAGTGTTGTTGCAGTATAATGCTGCCGTTATAGCGGAAGGGGGACAACAAGGTTTTAGCGTTGTTTGTGGATTAGAAGGTCGGTATTTTAGTGTTGTTGCAGTATAATGCTGCCGTTATAGCGGAAGGGGGACAACAAGGTTTTAGCGTTGTTTGTGGATTAGAAGGTCGGTATTTTAGTGTTGTTGCAGTATAATGCTGCCGTTATAGCGGAAGGGGGACAACAAAGTTTTAGCGTTGTTTGTGGATTAGAAGGTCGGTATTTTAGTGTTGTTGCAGTATAATGCTGCCGTTATAGCGGAAGGGGGACAACAAGGTTTTAGCGTTATTTGTGGATTAGAAGGTCGGTATTTTAGTGTTGTTGCAGTATAATGCTGCCGTTATAGCGGAAGGGGGACAACAAGGTTTTAGCGTTGTTTGTGGATTAGAAGGTCGGTATTTTAGTGTTGTTGCAGTATAATGCTGCCGTTATAGCGGAAGGGGGACAACAAGGTTTTAGCGTTGTTTGTGGATTAGAAGGTCGGTATTTTAGTGTTGTTGCAGTATAATGCTGCCGTTATAGCGGAAGGGGGACAACAAGGTTTTAGCGTTATTTGTGGATTAGAAGGTCGGTATTTTAGTGTTGTTGCAGTATAATGCTGCCGTTATAGCGGAAGGGGGACAACAAAGTTTTAGCGTTGTTTGTGGATTAGAAGGTCGGTATTTTAGTGTTGTTGCAGTATAATGCTGCCGTTATAGCGGAAGGGGGACAACAAGGTTTTAGCGTTATTTGTGGATTAGAAGGTCGGTATTTTAGTGTTGTTGCAGTATAATGCTGCCGTTATAGCGGAAGGGGGACAACAAGGTTTTAGCGTTGTTTGTGGATTAGAAGGTCGGTATTTTAGTGTTGTTGCAGTATAATGCTGCCGTTATAGCGGAAGGGGGACAACAAGGTTTTAGCGTTATTTGTGGATTAGAAGGTCGGTATTTTAGTGTTGTTGCAGTATAATGCTGCCGTTATAGCGGAAGGGGCACAACAAAGTTTTAGCGTTATTTGTGGATTAGAAGGTCGGTATTTTAGTGTTGCAGTATAATGCTGCCGTTCTAGCGGAAGGGGGGACAACATAGTTTTTAGCGTTATTTTGTATAAGCACCTGCTTTGTAGGAAATGCTTGAGGAGACTGCCAGTTGCGAAAGATCAAAGGAGGCAAATATGCTGTAGCCCACACGAAACACAGGTAAATCTGGGTTGAGTGGCGGGCGTAAGCGTTCAACAAAAAAACCCATTTTGTAGTTGTATTGTTTTCTCCCTCTAGCCTCCTTCGAAGTAAGCACAAGGCAGCCCCTCGAGTATTTGTGGATTAGAAGGTCGGTATTTTAAAGCCTCCGGTTGGCCGTAGAGGCTTGGGTGTGGAGGGGTTGAGAAAAGTGAGAGGGTGCAGCTCGTTTCGGGTGATGTCACTGCTTTGTGACACCTTGTGAAGTCCCCTAACGCGTTTAGGGGGTGTTTGGGATTGGGTGGGGTTTTAGTTAGCAAGGAGCCACGCAGCGACGACTTCGCAGTTGGCCAGTCGGCACCTAGCGTGCACTTGGCTTCGCCAACACCAGTCCTTGCAACGCTTCCATCGCACGCAACCTTTTTGCACACGCCGCTCCCACCGGCATCCATACACACAGCAACAATCGTCAATCCCCTGGGCCTGGAAGCCTAAATTAAGGAGGATGCACGTGCCCAAATTTCCTCCCTTCCCAAGATTCCCAAGAGTGATTGCGGGTGTTTTTGCATACCCCGGCTGTCGCCTATCCTGCCATCTCCTGCGGACACTCAAAGATGGTGGCGTCGACTCGGGGCGGGTCGTCATGACGAACTCTGCCGTGCGCTGCAGTTGCGCCGAGACAAGCTTCAGCTTCTGCTCGTTCGCTTTGAGCCACGCAGCGACGACTTCACAGTTGGCCGGTCGACACCTAGCGTGCACTTGGCTTCGCCGACACCAGTCCTTGCAACGCTTCCATCGCACGCAACCTTTTTGCACACGCCGCTCCCACCGGCATGCATACACACAGCAACAATCGTCAATCCCCTGGGCCTGGAAGCCTAAATTAAGGAGGATGCACGTGCCCAAATTTCCTCCCTTCCCAAGATTCCCAAGAGTGATTGCGGGTGTTTTTGCATACCCCGGCTGTCGCCTATCCTGCCATCTCCTGCGGACACTCAAAGATCGGGTCGTCATGACGAACTCTGCCGTGCGCTGCAGTTGCGCCGAGACAAGCTTCAGCTTCTGCTCGTTCGCTTTGAGCCACGCAGCGACGACTTCACAGTTGGCCGGTCGGCACCTAGCGTGCACTTGGCTTCGCTGACACCAGTCTTCCATCGCACGCAACCTTTTTGCACACGCCGCTCACACCGGCATGCATACACACAGCAACAATCGTCAATCCCCTGGGCCTGGAAGCCTAAATTAAGGAGGATGCACGTGCCCAAATTTCCTCCCTTCCCAAGATTCCCAAGAGTGATTGCGGGTGTTTTTGCATACCCCGGCTGTCGCCTATCCTGCCATCTCCTGCGGACACTCAAAGATGGTGGCGTCGACTCGGGGCGGGTCGTCATGACGAGCTCTGCCGTGCGCTGCAGTTGCGCCGAGACAAGCTTCAGCTTCTGCTCGTTCGCTTTGAGCCACGCAGCGACGACTTCACAGTTGGCCGGTCGGCACCTAGCGTGCACTTGGCTTCGCCGACACCAGTCCTTGCAACGCTTCCATCGCACGCAACCTTTTTGCACACGCCGCTCCCACCGGCATGCATACACACAGCAAAAATCGTCAATCCCCTGGGCCTGGAAGCCTAAATTAACGAGGATGCACGTGCCCAAATTTCCTCCCTTCCCAAGATTCCCAAGAGTGATTGCGGGTGTTTTTGCATACCCCGGCTGTCGCCTATCCTGCCATCTCCTGCGGACACTCAAAGATGGTGGCGTCGACTCGGGGCGGGTCGTCATGACGAACTCTGCCGTGCGCTGCAGTTGCGCCGAGACAAGCTTCAGCTTCTGCTCGTTCGCACGGAGCCACGCAGCGACGACTTCGCAGTTGGCCAGGCGGCACCTAGCGTGCACTTGGATGACCAGCGCCAGGCCTGCCACCGCTTCGACGCTAGCCTTCTCCAACTTTACGCCGACGGATGTTTTCATGAACACCTGTCGGGTTAAAGGTGGGAAAAGACTGGCGCCAAAGCGGAGGCCACGCCCGGGGGAAAATGTGCCCGCCGCTCAAAAAAATGCTCGAGGGGCTGCCTTGCGCTTATTTCGAAGGAGGCGAAGAGAGGGGAGGAGGGATCATGCAACTACAAAGTGGGTCTTTTTTTTCGTTGAACGCTTACGCCCGCCACGAAACCCAGATTTGCCTGTGTTTCGTGCGGGCTACAGCGCATGTGCCTCCTTCGAGATTTCGCTGCCGGCAGCTTCCTCAAGTATGTAGGTGCTTTTGCACCTGCTTTTGAATACTGCGAGGTGGTAAACGAGTTTTGGGACCGATTTTGGACAACAGGTGCATGTGTCATGGTCGTGCCCAAAATCTGAATACAGGCAACATGCGGGAGTATCACCACGGCGGGCGTGAATGGGCCCCTTTCGGAGTACAACGAACGGATACCTTGCTACTGCCGATCTGTGCATCGAAGTTGGTCAGCCGCAGGCGGTCTAAAATCGCACAGCACTGCGATGCGAGGCTTCCCTTTCCCTGCAAGTTTTTTTTTAGAGTTAAAGTTCGCTTTTTCGAGTGAAAGTCTTTGTCGTATTTAATGAGGAATAAACTACTGTTACCGCCTGCCGAGGCGCCACGAAGCTGTGGGATGCACATCCCCCGACCTCTGCCTTCACACGAGCCCATTCGACGAAGATTTTCAAACCCCTGGATTTTCAAGCTACTAGCTTACACTCTATAATATTATTATGCCCCACCTTGTCTCCCACTGCTATACTGGCTCCGTCTGCTGCTTCGTCTTCAGCGGCGTGATCACAAATCGAAGGTAGAAAAGTCAGGCAGGAACTCTGGTGTGTTTGTCACAGTTGTGCAGTTCTGATGCTTTCGGGTAGCGACGGGGGTATTAACCTTGTTCAAGTGGTAAGGTATTCGTCGAAGATCTGCGATCCCATACAGGAAACGCCGTGAATGGCCTGCGCGCGTTCTTCTTTCCTACATTGCATGTTAAATGATGCTGTTGTTGGCGGTGACTGAAAAAAGGGACCGGTCATCAGTCCCGATCACCCTCTTCACCCAGCTCACCGCACCCGACCTATCGAGCTGCTTCGGCATTTTTTATTGAATGCTTACGCCCGCCACTAAACCCAGATTTACCTGTGTTTCGTGTGGGCTACAGCACATTTACCTCCTTTGATCTATCGCAACTGGCAGTCTCCTCAAGCATTTCCTACAAAGCAGGTGCTTATACAAAAAGAAAAGGCGTGGTCCACACACCTCCGGGGCGCGCAGCAAGCAGCGGAAGCGGGCGACGAAGTCGCGCTTCGAGAGGCGGGCGGGGAACCCGGAGCGGCGGAGGCGCGTGGTTTCGGGAACAGCGCTGCTCTTCAACTGCGCCATGACCAGGTTCCCGTCGAAGGCCGCCGGGCGGCCGTCGGCGTTGGGCTTGATGCAGCGGACCCAGCGGGGGACCGAGCTGCCGACGGCCTCCATCACCGCCGCGAGCTTGTGCCGGAGGGCCGCCGCGACCGTGAGCCCGTCGTTCTCGTCGGGGCTCGCAAACAGCCCCGCCACTACCTTGTCCTTCGACTGCCCGAAGGCGGCGGCCAAGGCGTCCGCGGCTTCGGCGGTGCCGGTGGTGCCCCACCCCGCGAGGTTGTACGCCACCTCGCCGGCGTAGTGGCCGACGTTCACCAGCAGCGGCCGCAGGACGTCGGCGCGGAAGCTGCTGTTGCACTCGTGCGCGCGCGCCATCTTCCGCGCGAGGCCCTCGTCGTCCGACGCGTTTGCTGTATTGGGGTAATCAAAGGTTTGGACCCAATGTTTGGACCCAATGTTTGGACCCAAGTTTTGGACCTAACCAGGTTTGAACCCAAGGTTTGAACCCAAGGTTTGAACTCAAGGTTTGAACCCAAGGTTTGAACTTCAGGTTTTTGAACTCAAGGTTTGAACCCAGGTTGAACCCAAGGTTTGAGCCCAAGGCTTGAACCCAAATTTTGGACCTAAAGTTTGGACCTAAAGTTTGAAGGTTTGAACCCAAGGTTTGAACCCAAGGTTTGAACCCAAGGTTTGAACCCAAGGTTTGAACCCAAGGTTTGAACTCGAGGTTTGAACCAAAGGTTTGAACCCGAGGTTTGAACCCAAGGTTTGAACCCAAGGTTTGAACCCAAGGTTTGAACCCAAGGTTTGAACCCGAGGTTTGAACCCAAGGGTTGAGCCCAAGATTCGAACCCAAAATTTGGACCCAAAAAATGAACCCAAATTTTTGGACCCGAATTTTTGGCCCCGGATTTTTGGACCCGAATTTTTGGACCCAAATTTTTGGACCCAAATTTTTGGACCCGAATTTTTGGACCCAAATTTTTGAACTCAATATTTGGACCCAAAATTCGGAAAACATGGAAAATGTGGAAGCGCATTGTTCTCCATTTTTCCCCCCCGTTGTCCCTGCTCGTAGCTCCCGATGGAAGATTCACACACCCTTCGAGTGGCTGTCGATGAGGGCCAGGAGGCCGCCGTTTTCGTTGCAGAGCAGGTCAACCGCGCCGGAGTTGTCGTAGAACGCCGCCGGCTCGGCGAACAGGTTCTCCGCCCGGCACTCGGCTACGTCGGCGGCCAGCACGCACGCGTTGTAGTGGTTCTGCAGGACTTCGTTCACGGTGTTGTTGCAGAGGTGCTCGAAGGACCCCGAAGCTGGCGATTCGAAGCCGGTCGAGTCGAGCAGCGCGATGGACCGCAGGCCGTCGATGCTGGTCATGTCGAAGTCGACGTCCGTCGCCGCATTGACACGGGCCACCAGCCACTGGAACATCCGGGCGTACAACGTCGTGCACAACACCGCCTTGGCAGATGCGCACTCTTCAACCGTGCGGTTTCGCGCCAGGTCGTCCATGTACAGCAACGCTTGCTGCAGGCGAGGCAGCGGAACGCCGAAGGCGTACGCGGCAAGCCTCAGGTACTTGGAGGTGTCCGGTGCCACGACCACGGCGAATTCCCCCGTCTCCGCCGACGGCTCGTCGACAAAGCGGACACTCGACAAGTGCAGGATGCCGGCCACCACCGCCCAGCAGGACCATCCCTCGGCTTCCTTGATCCCGACGGCCCGCATCGCATTGTTCGTCTCCTTCCACGCGCCCGCCAGCGCCGCCGCGTCCGCCTCCCAGTCGCCGCCGCCGAGGTGGTCGCGGCGCTCGTCGGCTCCGAGGTGCAGGGAAAAAAGCTTCGCCCCGTCCTTCGACGCCAGCAGCTGGTAGAACGAGTGGAAGGTCCGCTCGCCGGCCGCCGCCGGCTGCGCCGCCCTGCTCCGGTCCAGGTTGAACGCGTCGCAGTGCACCCCGACTAGGCGCCCCGTGGGCTCGAAGTAGTATCTGCGGGTGATTGTTTGTGTGCACGTGATACTGTGGGGTCCCTACTGTAGGTAGGGATAACACGGCACGCTGTCAACCGTCTTTTTTGGGAGCCAGTCCACTCACGAAGTACTGCTTTTATGGGCAGCAAAGCTTCATAAGACTGTGTTCTCATGGCCAGCGAAGTTTCAAAATGCAAAGACTCCTTTTGTGACCCAGCAAAGTTACAAAAGACTGTGTTCTTATGAGTGGCAGTATGGCCAGCAAGTTTTTCAGTGTTGTGAGTTTTCTTCATTTCCGGTGTACGCTGTCGACTACGAATTCTCGTAGTGAAACTTTGCTTCCGCCGCCGCGTCCGCCTCCCAGTCGCCGCCGCCGAGGTGGTCGGCGGCGCCGAGGTGGTCGGCGGCGCCGAGGTGGTCGGCGGCGCCGAGGTGCAGGGGAAAAAGCTTCGCCCGTCCTTCGACGCCAGCAGCTGGTAGAACGAGTGGAAGGTCCGCTCGCCGGCCGCCGCCGGCTGCGCCGCCCTGCTCCGGTCCAGGTTGAACGCGTCGCAGTGCACCCCGACTAGGCGCCCCGTGGGCTCGAAGTAGTATCTGCGGGTGATTGTTTGTGTGCACGTGATACTGTGGGGTCCCTACTGTAGGTAGGGATAACACGGCACGCTGTCAACCGTCTTTTTTGGGAGCCAGTCCACTCACGAAGTACTGCTTTTATGGGCAGCAAAGCTTCATAAGACTGTGTTCTCATGGCCAGCGAAGTTTCAAAATGCAAAGACTCCTTTTGTGACCCAGCAAAGTTACAAAAGACTGTGTTCTTATGAGTGGCAGTATGGCCAGCAAGTTTTTCAGTGTTGTGAGTTTTCTTCATTTCCGGTGTACGCTGTCGACTACGAATTCTCGTAGTGAAACTTTGCTTCCGCCGCCGCGTCCGCCTCCCAGTCGCCGCCGCCGAGGTGGTCGGCGGCGCCGAGGTGGTCGGCGGCGCCGAGGTGGTCGGCGGCGCCGAGGTGCAGGGGAAAAAGCTTCGCCCGTCCTTCGACGCCAGCAGCTGGTAGAACGAGTGGAAGGTCCGCTCGCCGGCCGCCGCCGGCTGCGCCGCCCTGCTCCGGTCCAGGTTGAACGCGTCGCAGTGCACCCCGACTAGGCGCCCCGTGGGCTCGAAGTAGTATCTGCGGGTGATTGTTTGTGTGCACGTGATACTGTGGGGTCCCTACTGTAGGTAGGGATAACACGGCACGCTGTCAACCGTCTTTTTTGGGAGCCAGTCCACTCACGAAGTACTGCTTTTATGGGCAGCAAAGCTTCATAAGACTGTGTTCTCATGGCCAGCGAAGTTTCAAAATGCAAAGACTGCTTTTGTGACCCAGCAAAGTTACAAAAGACTGTGTTCTTATGAGTGGCAGTATGGCCAGCAAGTTTTTCAGTGTTGTGAGTTTTCTTCATTTCCGGTGTACGCTGTCGACTACGAAGATCTCGTAGTGAAACTTTGCTTCCGCCGCCGCGTCCGCCTCCCAGTCGCCGCCGCCGAGGTGGTCGGCGGCGCCGAGGTGCAGGGGAAAAAGCTTCGCCCCGTCCTTCGACGCCAGCAGCTGGTAGAACGAGTGGAAGGTCCGCTCGCCGGCCGCCGCCGGCTGCGCCGCCCTGCTCCGGTCCAGGTTGAACGCGTCGCAGTGCACCCCGACTAGGCCTATGGTGGCTGCATACGGCTGCATACGCGTATGCGCCCAAACCTGCATACGCATACGGCGCTGCATACGTATGCATACGGCTATGCATACGTATGCATACGGCTATGCATGTGGCTGTGACTTCTCTGGCAATGCACCTCCTTCGTCCAGGACGAAGGGGGAGTCGAAAAGGATACTTAAAAGCAAAGTTTCGTGAGTGTCGACGGAACCTATGTCCGCCGCAACCCGGGGTACACGGGCAGTGTGTTCTCTCCCGTAAGCCGACGAGCCGCGCTCCGATGAGGCAACCGAAGCTGGTTGTCTCAGGATCTGCTGAGCAACGGGCTGGCGGAAAGGCCCGCCCACGTGGTGCGGGCCTTTTCCGCCAGCCCGTTGTAGGCTGTCGTGCGTCATGAAGCATGCTCGTTCAGTGCTTCGAGCTGGCGTTCGACGTCGTCGGGGAAAAAGCGAGACAGACATTGACCGTGGCACGCATCCTCATCGACCTGCTTTCTACTTACCAGTACATTGCATTGTTACACGGTGAGGTCCAGTCTCAGAAACTGCAGTCAAAGAGGGCGCGAGTCACACCTAAAAAGCGTGTGACACCCGCTTTTTCAACTCCAGCTTTAACTCCAGTTTCTGGGGCTCTGGACTCCACCGTCTTCACTCATAGGCCCGTCACGCAGCAGCCAGAAGGCCGCGCTGGCCACACACAGCCCCACCTATGCATACGTATGCAGCCGTATGCGTATGCATATTTTCAAATCTGCATACGCATACGCATACGCATACGCATACGTATGCACGTATGCAGCCAGCCCAGGATGTGGGCTCGAAGTAATACCTGCGTTTGTGTGCACGTGTGATACTGTGGGGTCCCGACTGTAGGTAGGGATAACACGGCACACTGTCAATCGTCTTTTTTCGGGACACAATGGCTTGGATGGCCAGCCAACTCACGAAATACTGCAACGTTGCAAGTGTTGTTAATATGGCCAGCAAAGTTTCAGAATACTGCTGATACAGCCAGCAAGGTTTCAGTGTTGTGCGTTGCATTTCGTGGTACGAATTCTTAGAGCGAAAGGTTGCTTGAGAGATCCGGGGGTTTCCTTGATCGGCTCGCATCGCGCCGTGAACATCTCAGGGCCCGGTAAGCAGCGGCGGCCGGCTTATCCCGTGACACGTTTTATATGTACCGGTAGTTGATTTTTAGAGTTATATATTCTTTTAAAGCTAACGTACTGGGTGGGTTTGGACGATGCATGGCTTCTTTTTCGTGTGCACTTTACTTTTAGAGTTATAGTTCACTTGAGAATCCAAGATGTTTTTGTGCTTTAACTACTGTGTAGGAAAGAGACCTGAGGCCTGAAGGTATCGAAGTGCACACCTGGTCATGTGGCAGTACCGGGTGGAGCTGGCGCTGCCCTTCACCTTCGCGCAACCGAACGCCTCGAGCAGGACGGCCCCCTGCCGCACGGTCTCGAAAACGGCGCGCAGGGGCCTGGCGGGCGCGCTGCCCGGCCGCGGCGGCGGCGCGACCGCCGTCTTGTCGGCGGCCTCCTCCAGGATCAGCCGCGCCACGGACCGCATCGCGCACGTCTTCCCGCTGCCGATGTCGCCGGTGAACAGCAGGGTCTGGTTTCTCCCGTCCGTCAGAATCGAGCGGTACGCGGAGCAGCCGAGGGACCAAGTGTGCGGCATGAGCCGCCGAAGATCTGTCATGCCCACGTATCGAGCCATTTCCGAGGGTTGATACCACGGGATTTTTTCGTTCGAAGGGTTGATGTAGACCACGATGTCGTTCGCAATCGCTGTGTACACGACGTCATGGCTGAAGCGCTTCCGCAAGCTTTGCAGGAGAACGCCTTCGTGGCCGTCTGTCAGGTCCAGCAAGTCGTCGGGTTCTTCTTCCAGCACGGACGAGTCGGCTATGGGGTACACCGCCTCCAGCGGCACCACGTTCTCGACGCCGTTGCTGTCTTGCCCGTCGTCCAGGTAAGACTCAACCCTCACCCCGCTGCCCACCACCTCGCGCGCAGTGCCATACGACCAGCTGGCTGTCGGCGAGACGAACAACACGACCTGTCCGGCCTCTATCGCCATGGCATCCCCCAGTCCCAACCAGCTGCCAACCCTTTCTCCCCTCGATGTTGGCACCTGACTGGTGTTAGGTGGCACAATTACAAGGGGGTTTCCTCGGGGATTTTCTCATGGGTTAGGTAGAAAAAGGTTGAGCTACCAAAAATGAAAATTTAGGACTTCGGTATGATACCACCAGACTTTTTTGGTTTTGTGCGCGGCCATGATTCCAGCCTAAACGAGCATCCGACAAGTTTTTCTGGATTTCTGGAGCGCTTTAGGGCTACCTGGGTGGATGGTTTCCAAATTTGGGTTTCTGACGAAACTCGTTTTTTCGGCAAAAAAATACTCGACGTAGCTGCTTCGACTCCGAATGGAAGGGGGGAAATATAGAGGTAAGGGGCAAATACAATACAAACACAATCTGATTTGTTCTTCGCTTACACCACCGTGTGTTGTTTGGGGTAGACCCGCATGACCTCACGTCCGTTCAACACGTGGTTCGGTAGTTACAGCACTTGGGATCCCTTCTGTTCTTTGTCGGGCAGCATCGTCGAGCATTTCCTTTCAAGCTGTGGCGCTTATGTAAAAAAAAAGTGTTGAGAGAAACGCTTCCGCGAGCTTAGCAGGAGAACGCCTTCGTGGCCGTCTGTCAGGTCCAGGAAGTGTCGGATTCTTCTTCCAGCACGGAGAGGAGTCGGCAACGGGGTACACCGCCTCCAGCGGCACCATGTTTCTCTCGACGCCGTTGCTGTCTTGTCCGTCGCCCAGGTAAGACTCAACCCGCACCCCGCTGCCCACCACCTCGCGCGCAGTGCCATACGACCAGCTGGCTGTCGGCGAGACGAACAACACGACCTGTCCGGCCTCTATCGCCATGGCATCCCCCAGTCCGTACCAGCTGCCAACTCCTTCCTCCCCTCGATGTTGGCACCTGACTGGTGTTAGATGAGGTGGCACAACTTCGAGTGGTTTTCCTCGTGGTACCACCAAACTATTTTTTTAAGCCTGTGAGGAGACTGAACCGCCCGGGTAGGACCTTCTGATCATGATCATTTGCCAATTTGCCACCTGAAACCACGTCCAGGATTTGGGTTCACAGTAGTGCGATCAACGAAATGCGTTCCGACCGATGAAGCGGCGTTGACCGCATCACGACTGAAACGCTTCCGCACGCTTTGCAACACTTGTGTCACCGACGAAGATCGACAATTGCTAATCTCCTGGAAACGGGGGAATGCCCAGCAGGCGCACGCCATCAGCTGGTGGCCGGCAACGTGTTCCCGGCAGCGTGTATCTACCACTCGTGTATTCGCGCGCCGCACGGCCGTTTAATGGGAAGCCTTGGGGAATGCCCAGCAGGCGCACGCTATCAGATGGTGGCCGGCAACATGTTCCCGGCAGCATGTATCTCCCATTCGTGGATTCGCGCGCCGCACGGCCGTTTGATGGGAAGCCTTGGGGAATGTCCAGCAGGCGCGGCCGGCAACGTGTTCCCGGCAGCGTGTATCTACCACTCGTGTATTCGCGCGCCGCACGGCCGTTTAATAGGGAGCCTTTTCCGATAGTGACAGACGAGCGGCCGGGCAATGCGACGCCGTTCCAATGGAGCCAGGCCACCCCTATTTCCTGGAACTGCATCGAATTGCCTGCTGTCTGTCTATCATCGGCTCAGTTCGATGGGACTGGTTTAGCTGCCGTGTAAACGCGAACCGGGAGCTCGCATGGCACCAACCCAGGTCCGTAACGCTGTAACAATGAAAGGGACGAAATATGTCGGGTTACCGTCGTTTACTGTTTTGTGTGGTTCCGGCGAGATTCGCTCAGTAGCAGGTCGTGTCCTTTTTTTCTTTTTTTGTAATAATTTCTTTCAGAGTCAGCGCCAATTACAAGTAATTGCCTGCAATTGACGCTGAGGCCGCGGCGGTTCAGCGTCAATTACAGGTGTCTTACCTATACTTTCCACATGCCAGGTCAGTGCCATCCTAAAGCTACCCCCCCATCGAGATGGAGGTTCGGTGTTTTTGGGTCTCCGGTTGACCATTGAGGCTGGGAGTCGGGTAGTGTGTGGGATGTAGGTATAAATACACACTTTAACTACGGCCAGCCAAGTTTGTAACGGTTGCGACCGACACCAAGAAGAAAATCGCTTTGAACTTAGTCTCGGCCCCCACGCGCATGCATGTTTTTTTAGAGTTATAGTTTGCTTGAGAATCCGGGATTTTGGAGTCTCCGGGTGACTTACGTCGAATGGGTTCTTTTAAAGCTATTACGGGTGGGTTTGGGGGGGCATGCATGGCTTCTTTCGTGTACACCTTACTTGGTCGCTTTGGCGAGTCAGGTTCGAAACAATTTGTGACCGACACCAAGTTCTCGCCAGGTTCGGTGAGTGTTCTTGGGCTCCCCACGTCTTACAAGTTGAGCAGGAGTTGCCCTGTAAACCGTATCGGTCCGGTTTTTGTTTTTTTTTTTTTTTTCAAAAGTCACCGGGTGGCCTCTAGGAAAAACGAGTTGTCCTCGTTTAGTGTTACCGTCGATCCCGAAGGACGATCAGTTTTGGTGCCTTGCTACCCCCGCTTCTTTTTAGTTTCCCCTCGATGTCCGCCCACCTGAGGCGGTTCCTTCAGGCGCGTTTTCTCTGCGGGTGGAAGTTGCTTGGGTTCGCTTTTCTTTGTGTCTTGTTCTCCGCTCAGCCCAGTAGTATGTAGTACTAATGGGTCGTCTGCCGAAGCAGCCGGAGACAGCAGGTGCAGGGGGCAGGTCTTGCTTTCACTTTTCTCTTCTTCGTGGAGACCCGCCCCGGCATCCCGACTGTCCAATCACGGTCGCGAAAGGTTTGTGCCTACAGTGATGAGGTGGTTGACCAGGCCTCTACGAAGCCTTATACACAACACGGCTACAAGGATGCAGCCGTGTTTAGGTGTGCACTCAGCCATCACAGGCCATTGGCTGCTAAGCAGCACTTTGTTCCGCGTCGCGTCAAGTACGTGATGCTGGCGGTTGGGGGATCGGCGACCGCAACTCAATTAAGGTGCGGTCAACAGTGTCGCCTCGTGAAGGCCCCCCCATGACACTTAACCTCGCTCAGCCCCAATAAAAAAGAAGAAAACAGAGCAACTAGCGGGAGGCGGTGCATTGCACGAGTCTAGGCGGAACTAGCAGTTGCACGCGAACAAGCGAAGTGACATGACTAACGTCGGACTACCGTCAGACTAACGTCCGACCAAGAGTCAGAATATAGTCTGATTCTAGTCTGACAACTACACTTGAACCTAGTGTCTACCGTCGGACTAGCCTCTAGTTAGCTAGCAACCAAAAATCTTTTGTTGAGCCTTTTGGATTGGCTTTCTACGTAAGCTGGCAACCAAAGCTTTCTTGAGCATTTTGTCGGTTGGCATTCTATCCGCTGCAGGTTTCACGAGAGGCGGGGAGTCTTGGATTCGTTCAGTGCCGACTCCCGCGATCGAGCACCAGAGGTGTCTTCACCCCTCCAGTCACGTAATCCCCATCGTACCTTCCCGAAGCTATATTGACCTCTTGCTGTCAAGTACAATCACTAGTAAGAATATTTGACCACTAGTAAGAATGACTAGTGCTGTAAGTAGTCATTCTTGCTACTGCAGTAGTAAGCACTCTTCAGTAGTAATATGACTAGTCACATCAAAACAGTAGTAAGCACTTATCAGTAGTAATATTACGAGTCAGTACCCTGTTTTTCAAATGACTAGTGCTCCGTGAAACCCCCCTCTCCGGCGCCTGACGTTGTGACGATGCGTACATCCAGGAGGCCTGGACTTTGGAGTGGTGTTGCATCCATTGAATTCACTGAAGCAAGCTCTGCGCACCCACAATAGTAAATTTGTTGCAGTAGTGTGATTGTAACAAATTTCCTATTATGGTATAATCCACCCATAATACAGTCCTACATTACACAATACGGCAGTTAAACGGGTACGACGGCAGTATTTCGCCGACGTTCCAAAAGATTGACGGAGGCGGTTTAGGTGAGATGTAAGGGTACTTTCACCTTCTTGCGGCCTTGCAGCGCGAGCAATAGAGCAGCCAGCTGTGTCGTGCATGATCGTAGTGCTACAGAAACTACCCTCAAGATTTGTCGGCTCCCGACAAGGATTCGAAGGAAGAGCGAACAAAGAAAGGGATTTGTGCACTTGGTGAGAGACTGGTTCGAAGAACAAAGACAGGCAACGTTTTTCACACACCACACACAAACACAAACAAACGCCAACACTAGCACAAACACAAACACAAACACAAACACAAACACACACAACTCAGAATGCAGATCTGCAGAACGAAAGATTAGACCAGAAATAAAAAGAAGTTCGAGTTGGGGTTGCTTTCTTTTTTCCTGAGTTTTCTTTCGCGTGACTGGTTTTGCTGAACGATTGTTCAGGAACCTCCCAAGAAGAGGAAAAGACGAACGAAGGAACAAGAACGAAAAAAAGCAAAAAGAAAAAATAATAAAATCCTCACTCCTATGCTTGTGTCTGTCACTCTCGTCCACCGCTCCTGCTCTGCTTGCCGCGCGCCGTAGTTGGAGTAAAAAGGTGAAGCCAGAAAGCTGCTAATCTTGCTGCTGACCACATGAACTGGTGCCACGGGAACTCCGAAGAAAAATGAAGCAAGTGGGAAGGGAGGGAGGGGAAGCAAGCTACTTTGTTTCTCCGGACGGATTGGAGCGGCAAACCTGTCGTTCGTCATGATTATTAGTCTTCAAAGAAACAAGTTTCTTTTCCTACAAAAAAAGAAGAAAAAAAACGTGAAGCAGATTACTGCTCATTACCCAGGCTGCTTCGGGGCTCTTTTTCCAGTATTGAGCCGGTCCATCCCTTCTTGATATACCGTGAGAGTTTGAGTTAGTTTGGGTTAGAATGCAAGGAATCTGTGGCGATAATCTGCATCGTGATAGACCGAAGAATACAGCGCCGGGCAATTCGATGCAGCTCTAGGGACTAGGGATGGACCTGATAGACCCTGGTGGACCGTGATTCACTGTGATAAACAGCGGCACGCACTTCGCTGCAGTTTCAAAAGATAGGGATGGACCGGCTCAAGTATTCTTTTTTTTGAGGGTAGCCAGTGCTCCCGCTAACCTCACTTTTAGTGAGGAAACCCAAAAACCTGGGTTAGGCTGTTTTTTTTCTCCCCCGCTAGGCTCTCGCGTTTGGCGCAGGCTATTAGCTTGGGCACCCGAGTCTTCCAAAGGAGGGGCACCATGTGTCTGTGCCGACGAATCTTCCACAGCCGACTACGGCACACACAGTACACATAAGCACTGCAGCACTTTGCCTCGCTGATTCCCACCAAACTGGAACCTTGCAACCTGAGTTGCTGTATCGCAGGAAGGGGGTCTCAGAGTTAAAGTTGCTTAAGAAGAACCCCTGTGAAGTCGTCACGTGTCGTTGGTCTGCGCCGAAGTTCTCGTGGTTCTAGCTGTCGTACTTTGACCTCCAATATCTTATCGCCAGCAACAGTAGAGAGACGAGTTGGAGTCTCCGAGGAGTTTCCGGTCGCCTCACTACTGCCACGTACTTCTAAGGCGGGCGTAAGGCGCTCCGTCGGAGGCGCGGTGCGGCTTGTGTCAACACCGGCCCCGTCACCGAGGGTGACGGGGCCGGTGCCGGGGCCGATCTGGCTGGCGGGCATGCCGTTTCGCGGGGGAAAATCTTAGTTTAATGTTTAGGCAGAGCAGGGTTGAGAAAAGTGAGAGAGTGCCGCTCGTTTCGGGTGATGTGCCGTTCCGTTGTGAAACCTTGTGGTGTCCCCTAACGCGTTTAGGGGGTGTTTGGGATTGGGTAGGGTGTGGTCGTTCTGCTACGGCGTGAAAAGCCAGGAAGTTTCGACGCTAATCTTTCTATTCGACTGCGGTTCGCAATGATCCAGCTTCGCTGGATCGTTCGGTGGTAGGGATACTGGATGCAGACGGCAGCCCCCCAACGAATCAGGCTTTTCGGGCTGTCAATTCTTCGTCCGTATAGCGCTTTGTGTGTGGGGGGAAAAAATCTTAGTTTAATGTTTAGGCAGAACATTGCCTGTCATGGAAGGAAAGTCTGAGTCGACTAGTCAAGGAGGGAGGGGATGTGTTGCCATTAATGCGGGTTGGAGGAATTAAGGGGCGAGGAAGATTGCAAAGACCTCCGTCAGTCGGGTAGAGCTACCTTTCTCTTTCTTGTTTTTTGAAACTCCGGGGGCTTGTTATATATGTATATTCGGGGGACCAACTCCGGAGTATGTGCACACGTTGAACGGCGGGAAATACTCGAGGGACTGCCTCGTGCATTCCGACGGAGGCTAGAGGGGGGGGGGGGGGACAAAGTGGGTCTTTTTCGTTGAACGCTTACGCCCGCCACTAAACCCAGATATACCTGTGTTTCGTGAGGGCCACAGCACAGGGAGTCATCGGCATGCCGTCGAGTACAGTACACCTTTGAGATCTCGCAACTGGCCTCCTCGAGTATTTCGTACAAAGCAGGTGCTCATACAAAAAGAAAAGGAAAGGGGGAGAGAGAGAGAGAGAGAGACGCAAGTTAGGGTGCCGAGCTTAAGCAAGGCGTTTGTCAATGGAGAACCAGTCCTGTGCCGTTTTAGGGCCGGCAGGTCTCATCGGGGGGAGGGGTCTTTCTTATCTCTTGAGAGCGTTTGGGATGCGAGTAAGCCGGTTCATCCCCACCTGATAAACTGTGATAAACCGACGAATCCAGCTCTAGGCAATTCGACACAGTTCCAGGGTAGAGATGGACGTAGACCGTGGTGCACTGTGGTACACCGTGGTACCGCGATCAACAGTGGTACCGCGGTCAACAGCGGCAGGTAATTCGATCGCAATGTGCCAAGCGATAGGGATGGAAATAGACCGTGGTGCACTGTGGTACACAGCAGGCAACTCGATCGCAGTGCCAATGGACCGGCTTTTAGGTGCAAGTTCGCTGAAGGCCCCGGTGGTTTGAAGTCTCCGGGCGACTCTACCGGCTATTTCTAGAGTTAAAGTGAGTGAAAGTTGGCTCTTCTTTTTTTTTTTTTTTTGAGTTAAAAGTTCGCTTTTTCCTTGGAGAAATGCACGGTGCCTCGCAGCATACAAGCAGCAGCGCTGGTGTGTGTGCAATTGAAGCGCAACTGTTGCTCGGGCGACATCACCCGAAAAACTAGCGTTTATTGTGGGGGGGTGGCTGGCAGGCCTTTATTTGCAGGCCGGTGCTTTTGCTGTGGATACTCTTTTTCCCCATTCATGCGCGCACGACGTTCGAATCACACGGTCTCCGAGTTCGCTGGATGCACCCTGCTGAAGGCGGTGGCGAGTCCACTGTCATTGAATGGGTGCCTGTTGCTACGGACCATTCCCGAACAACCCTGAAAGACCCCTGTTTTCGAAGAAAAGGGGGGGGCCCCAGCAGCCCAAAACCAGAAACCTACCACTCGGGTGGTCCTAAAATGCTCGGGAAATTCAAAATAACTGGTCGGATGCTTGTTTAGGCTGAAATAATGGCTGCAGAATGCAAAAACAAGACAGAACCACCTCCCACAAGGCAATTCCTTGCACACGGACAGCCGAACAAAGCCAACAGAACATTTCCAGAGTTGGGGCTTGCACTGATAAACGAAGCAACGACGATCAGCAAACAACTGACAACAGGTGATGAAAATGATAAGGCAAAAGTTTCTTGTTCTTCGCGTGTACAGGATATAAACCTCTCTGGGGGGGGGGGGGGGGGGGTTCCTGTACTAGCACTTTTTCGTTGGCTTCGGTTTCTCTTTCATGTGCAACTGTTGTTCCGGAAATGCTCCCGTCAGTACAGATGCATTATTAAGGAAAGAAATACTCGAGGGACTGCCTTGTTGTGCTCATTTCGAAGGAGGTCAGAAGGGGAGGAAACAACACAACTACAAAAGTGGGTCTTTTTTTGTTGAACGCTTTTCGCCCGCCACGGAACCCAGGTGTACCTGTGCTTCGTGTGGGCTACAGCACATTTACCTCCTTTGCAATATTGTTGCGATAGTGGGGAGTCATCGGCATGCTGATGAGTACCACACTATCCCTCCTTTGAGATTTCGCAACTGGCAGCCTCCCACAGGGATTTCCAGGGAATGTGTTCTGGGAAGATGTCCAGGAAACGCTCCGTCGTAAACCAAGACGTTTCGTGTCAGTATGGCCACGACTATAGTTGTGAGCGTCTTTTTTCGTAGTAACAATGCATTGTAAACACGAAAGAGAGCGCTGGCAGCGTGTTTGGGAGAAGATTCGCCTAACGGGCACATTCACTCACCCATCATCCAATCCTCCCCGGGCACGTATGTTCACTTAAAGATCCAGGGTTACTTCGCGCTATCGGGAGGGCTGGGCGCCGCAGCGCGGACTCGAAACAACCCACCGCGACAGGAGTGTGCACACCAGCCGGGAGCTTCTTCGGAGCTCCTTCAGAGATTGGGAACAGCTGAAAAAGGAACGGCGGCGCATAGGCACGAGTTCTTGTTGTTATTTTGCATTCATTCTTCCTGCAGGGGCTCTAGTTAGGGCGTTTTTAGAGTGAAAGTTCGCTTGAAACTCCGGGGTTTTAAAGTCTCCGGGTGACCTTCGTCGTTAAGGGAAGATATTCTTTGTGCTCTGAGTGTCGTAAGAGTGGTGGTTACACGAGGTAAGAGGATCGGTGGGTACCTTGGTCGTTGGTCATTGGTGGTTTCGGCCATTGTCCACATACCTACTTACGGTAGGCCCTCCTCAGTATGGCGCCGCAGTAGGTGACCGTCTGTCTTCTTTTCTGTTGCTCCACTCCCGGTTTTCCGGACAGATTGTTCTGCATTCTACACCTCGTACTATTCCCGGGTTTCCCAATGTTTGCCGGCAGATCCGCCTCTGCACTCCTCTTTCTCATGGACATGGGTGTTCCTGGGCAGCTTGCTTGAGGTCTCCGTAAGCCACGTATGCAAGCCACGTATGCAAGTTTCCTTCCTTTGTGCGGACCCAAAGCTGCCAGGCTGCTGAACTCGTGGTCCGTTTGTTGAAAATACTCGAGGGGCTGCCTTGTGCTTACTTCGAAGGAGGCGAGAGGGGGAGAAATTGAACGCTTACGCCCGCCACTGAACCCAGATTCACCCGTGTTTCGTGTGGGCTAACAGCACATTTACCTCCTTTGATCTTTTGCAGCTGGCAGCCTCCTCAAGTATTTCCTACAAAGCAGGTGCTTATGCAAAAGAATTAGTCTTACAACAAAGACCTGCCTCAACCCACCGGGATTCTCCTGTTGTAGGCTCGGGTGGTAAGCTCTACACCAGAAAGAATTAGCCCCCACCCACCCTCGTTGCCGTCCGGCTGACAACGATGCCGAGTTTAGGGGCGTCCCTGCTCCAGTTCATCCCCTTCTGTTCTTCGCTTACACCACCGTGTGTTGTTTTCTCACTCAGGACTTTGACCTGTTGTGATTGTGTGATTTGTCGTGTCGTGTAGGGGTAGACCCGCAGGACCTCACGTCCGTTCAACGCGTGGTTCGGTGGTTACAGCACTTGGGATCCCTTCTGTTCTTTGTCGGGCAGCATCGTCGAGCATTTCCTTTCAAGCTGGCGCTTCTGTAAAACAATTTTCTTTTCCAAACCCGGTTTTTATGTCAAGCTCGATTTTGGAAACCGGGAAGTCGCCCTAACTAAAACCCTTGCTTCCTGTATACTTTTTGAGTGGGTTGGGAAACATGAGAGGAGGGCCGGCAGCCCGTGGTAAACAACGTCCCTGGTTGGCTTCTGGGAGAGGAGAGACTCTCGGGGGGGAAACCTGAGCTTAATGTTTAGGCAGAGCACTGCCTCTGATGAATGGTTGATGCTAGCATCAAGTCTTCTTCGAGGAAGATGTTGTCTGGGAAAGGGATGCAAAATAGAAAGAGGTAAAAAGCGGAGTGTACAGCACCCAAAGTGGGGTATGAACCCTTGGGGGACTCAGCCCCCTGTGTTTTTTCACCGCGGTGGTGTGTGTACCTCGTTCTTCGTCTCAGGTTTCGCTCTTGAACGCAGACCAATCCAAAGTCAGAGCTCATCAGTGGGTCCTTCGGATGGGAGGGGGAAATCTTGGGGTGACAAAAGCAGGACTTTCGTCTTCAGGTGCTGCGCAAGCTTCGGGTCCGCGGAAAAAGCTCGTCCAAATATTTTCGCGTAGGAACATTCAGAGTACCTTAACTGCGGAGGACAACAAGCAGTCGCCACTTACGCAAAAAAGAAAATTTTTTTTTAGCCCTTCACCTTCTCTTTCTACTACCCGACCCTCCCCACCGCACGTCCTCCTCAACCCAAAGGAAGTAAGAACGCATATTACAGACCGATACGAGCTGCATGGCAACCCCTGCTCAACATGCATGCGCGCGGGGGGCCCAAGACTAAATTCAAAGCGAATTTCTCCTTGGTGTCGGTCGCAACACTTGCAAACATGGCTAGCCGTAGTTAAAGTGTATAAGCATACCTACTACCCTCATACCACCCGCCTCACAGCCTCAATGGTCAACCGGAGACCCTAAAACACCGAACCTCTAAACCACAATAAACGCTAGAACATACACGAAAAAACAACTGTTTAATACCAAGGACACAAACATAGCCTTTTTGTCTCGAGGAAGGAGGTTTCAGAGTTAAGGTCAGGGTTTTGCCCGATGGGCCCCGCTATTCAGAGAGTTTGAATAGAGCATCTATTTGGTATCGGAAAGTAGGTGCGAGATCAGGCAAACCTTGTGCGCTAGCTTCGTTCAACCGTGAATCAAATAATCAGGGCTTACCCCACATTCTCGCTTTCATTCACACACAGAGAGAGAGAGAGACGAGTTAGAGTGCAGGGGCCATCTCTCCGAGGAGTATCCGGTCGCCCCACTACTATCCCGTACTACTACGGCGGGCGGAAGTCGTTGCGCCGTGGGCGCGGAGCGAGCCGTGGCCCAGTCAAATATGATTGTTGCACCGATGGTGGCGCAGCCGGGGGCGTTCTGATTGGCGGACGAGACCCGCCTGGCAGGCGTGTGTCGACACGTTGTTTCGCGGGCTCTCCTCCTTTTGGCAATAGCCCGCCCTATGGCGGCGGCTAGCATCTTGACGGAGAATCTCAACTCCCACTGAACAAAGGATACGTCGTTCAGATTTCCCCCCGTGGTGACAGTACCAAGCGGGTATTTTTGTGCCACCAAAAAGGCGAGGCAGAACGAGATGGCAGACGGGACGTTGTTGAGTTTGCATCGAATAATCACGGTGACACCGGATTGAAGGTTCAGAAGTTGCGCCGGCAGACCTGCTGAAAAATAAATATTTAGTTGCCATAACCGTCGCGGTTACTACGTATTTATAAGATTTGAGAGTAGGAAAAGGGAAAGAACGAATAATCGAACGAAAAAGTACTCTGCTTCGTGCTCGCTGCTGCGCGGCATGCAAATCCTGATGATGCGAAACAAACGTAGAAAGACCATGCGAAGATTCACGTGTGTCTAGGAACGTCGTGACGCTTCAGGACACTGGGCTTGACAAGTCAGGGGGCAAGGGTGGGCGTACGGTGGTTTCTCGGGTTGCAACGGGAAAACGACCTTGTGCTGAAACAGCGAAAGGAAATGGCCTCGGCAGCGCACTCAGTACGCTGGTACGCCGGAGCCGGAGTGCACCGCTTGTATTCACTACCGAACCCCCACTCTCATCGTGGGGTAGTGAGGCCCTCGGTACAGCAAATTTTCCCATGGCAACACTGTTGAAACAGCGAAGGGAAATGGCCCCGACAGCGCACTCAGTACGCTGGTGCAAGTGGGAATTCTGCTTACTGGTCTGCCTGCGCCTTGTGTTCGCTGACGTAAAGTCTGCGGGATGTTTCTTGGTGCAAGGACTGCAAGAGGGCCGTTGAACCTGCGGGAGCATCAGCGGTCACTTGAAACTGAAGGAGGCGTGGACGCCTCTCGCGCAGAAAGGCACCACGTGAAACCAGGTCTGCAACAACCCATGACCGCAACTGCTGAGTGCTGGGTTGCTTCGCGTGCATGTCTGCGTCTCCCGGGCAATGCGATGCAGTTCCAGGGGATGAGGGTGGACCAGCCCAGGTTCGCAGACTGTTTCGAGTTGCGGCATCCGATAATGAGTGTGTAACAACTCACCTGCCGAATGCACCGGTCCCGAAAATGTATGATGCTCAAGCGATCCACCCATAGTTGGCTGCGTACTGGTATCACAAAGCCAGGCGTGCGTAGGAGTGCGTGGTCACGCCGCGAAGTCGTTGGCGTGAGCCTCGATGGAGCGTGGATGAGTGCAGTTTTAAGGACCCATGTTTTGTGTCTGCGGTCGACAGTCAAGGCGGGTTGGTGTTCTTTCCTCCGGGTGTGGGTACAGCTGGTACCTGTTAGTTCGTCTGTTGTTTGCAGCTGTGTTGTTTACAGCTGTGGTTTCCATGTCTGTACTCACACTTTTGTACTAGCAAAGCCGGTGATGCTGCGTTACCAGTCGGCAGTTGAGCGGAGCGGGAAGGTTTTAGTTTGAGTTCGGGCAGAATTCTGCCGCTCATGTATGCTCGATGTAGCATGGTGGAGGGGAGGGGAATTCGATTGTTGCGGCAATGTATGGGATGCCAAGTATTCTTCATTTGTTGAACGCGTACGCCCCTGCACCAAATCTAGATTTTACGGTTTGCGGTTTCGTCTGGGCTGCACATTCCCTGTTCGTGATTCGCGAAATCCAGCGGCCTCCTTGAGGATTTCCTCCCAAAGCAGTTTGTTTGTGCGTACGTGTGCAAACCCTGTTTTGACTGATTTAGCACAGCACGCTGCCATCCGACGCTTTTTGATACATACAAGCAAGCTTGTTACCATAAGAAATGTGAAAACGGGTTTTTGCCTAGAGGCTTTTCGTGTTATTTTGCAAATGCTTTGAGCTATCTTCGTGTCTGTGCTTTCAGTCGTCTTCTTAACCATGGTTAAGTGCGCAAATGGTGTCAGCCGAAGCTGGTAAAGCTTCGGCGCCGCCCACGTTATGTTTGTTTAGCATTGAGTTCTTTGAAGTACATGAACCACATGGATTAGCATGCACTGTTTAGCATTGAGTTCTTTTAAGTACATGAACCACGTGGATTAGCATGCACTGTTTAGCAGCGGCTGCCAAACATCCCGTGACACCGCGCAAGGTGGCAAAACGCTCGTTTGTTTTCTTTTCGAATGCTTTTGATGGGGCATACAGGCCTGATATGCAAGAATGGAAAAGAGACGGGGGAAAAAGGAAAAGTTACCATAAGAAAGTTTTACACACGGTTTCTTGTGCTGGTGGTGAGTCGGCCTTTTAGAGTCTCCGGTTGACAATGCGAGGCGGGTGCCTTTGCAAAGTTTGGTCAGAGTCTGGGCACAGCGAGGGTGACCTTCAGAGTGGAAGTTTACGGGCATTTTCACTTGCGTCCCTTTTGTTTGTGCGCACTTCCTTCAAACCTGTTTTGTTCATCTAACGGGAGTGAGGATAGTACGCTGCCATCGATCTGTTTTTGTTCTTGACAAAGTGCATTTGCTAGACACAAAATCCGGGAGCTTGAAGCCTTCGGGTGACCTTCGTCAATATGGGAAGATCTCCTTTGTGTTCTTGTGCTCTGAGTGTTCTTGTGAGTGGTGATTACACGAGGTAAGAGAATTGGTGGACTACCTTCGTTGTTGGTCATTGACAGTTTCGGCTATTGTCCACATACCTTCCGTACGGTAGGCCCTCCTCAGTATGATGCCGTTGTGCGTGACTCTGTCTTTTTGGTACCCGCATTACCGTCTCTTTTCGTGTACATTTTGGTGCTGCTTATGGTTTGCGCAGTCGTGGTTGGAGGTTTTATCGCGAGCCCGTGTCTAAACTTTCGAGGAATTTATCATATGTAGACCTGTTTTCTCGTGCGTAGCTTTTAATAGATAAGGTGTCAAGGGAAAGCACTTGTGGCCGTCTTTTTTTGTGTCTCTTTTTTTTTTTTTTTGGAACAACATACGGTATATAACAACAGGGTATTAGCGTGACCCTCAAAATCGTGTACAACCTGAAAATAATGTGAGGGACAGCCATTTTCTGGTGGGAAAGCTATATTGGGCACTTTTTGTTCGGAAGAAAAGCCTCTGTTCGCTGTTGCACCGTGGTGCAGTGGGTTGGACCCCCGACCAACTGCACCAGGGTGCTTCACCGAGGACCCCCGTGTTTCAGATCGGGTCCTCCCCGTCTTGTATATAAGAACGGGTTTGGCTTATTATTGTTGATTCAGGCCCCGCGCAGCGGCAATTTTTTTTTTTGGATACACTTTTGAGAGGGGGGTAGTTTCTTGGCCCCGCGCAGCGGCAATTTTTTTTTGGGTATGTTTCTTGGTGACATATTTATGACGCCCTCCTGATGATGAGACTTTAGCTAGGCCCCACCAGCAGTTGGACCCAGTTTGACCCATACACCACGGGACTGGCCCCCAGGGTTCCCGAAAAAAACGCATATTTCTTTTGGATTCTTCCGTTTTCCAAGGTGGACTAGAGGATGTGACACCAGTTTCCTCCCCCAGATTTTCTTTTGTCAACAACAGCAGCTCGTGCTGGGCTCCTTTTTTTCTTTCCGTTTTTTTTTTTTTTTTGTGTTTCCGACGATCCGAATGGACGTACAGATTGGTGTCTTTCGACCTTTTGGATGCTTGTGAAGTTCAGCTTAGTGCGTGCTTGTGGTGATCGGTGGGGTTCCCAAAAGAAAATGTTCCGTTTTTTTTTTTTTTTTCAAAATGTGAGGATTTGCCTCACAATTGAAACTGACGCTAACCCTATGAACATACCACGCTGGACATGTCAGTACAAAAAAGAAAGTTGGCAGCGTTGGAACCTGCCATGTAAAGATGCAAAACAGGTCCTTCGCACACACAAATAAAACACGTGCTAAAAATATGTCCTTTCTGAGAAGCGACTTCGACGGGGGCTCTTTCGACTGGTCTTCGATCCAGACGAAGGTGACGGTGCCCCCGGGCATTGTCCTTTTGTTTTGTATATATAAGCACCTGCTTTGTAGGGAGCCTGAGAAACGGCTACCACATCTAAGGATGGCAGCAGGTACGCAAATTGCTCAATAGCAACACTGCTGAGGCAGCGAAGAGAAATAGCCTCGACACGTACTTCGTACGTTAGAAGCAATGGATGATATCTAAACCTGGCAATGAACACAATTGGTGGACAAGTCTGGTGCCAGCACCCGCGGTAATTCCAGCACCAATAGCGTATATTAATGCTGCTGCTGTTAAAAAGCTCGTAGTTGGATCCAGAGCTCAGAGGAGGCTGCCAGCTAAATGTGTTTTAGCCCGCACGAAACACAGGTGAATGTGAGCGTATAAGTTGGACTTCGAGTGCGTGAGCCCCTCCGAAGGAAGGTCCATCACACTAGTTCCAGGCTACTTAGCCCGGGTCTCAGGTTTGCGGCAGCAGTACGTATAAGTCGGACTTCGAGTGCGTGAGCCCCTCCGAAGAAATGTGAACACGGGGTTTTGTCTAGAGGCTTTTCGTGTTATTTTGCAAATGCTTTGAGCTATCTTTGTGTCTGTGCTTTCAGTCGTCTTCTTAACCATGGTTAAGTGCGCAAATGGTGTCAGCCGAAGCTGGTAAAGCTTCGGCCTCGCTCACGTTATGTTTGTTTAGCATTGAGTTCTTTTAAGTACATGAACCATATGGATTAGCATGCACTGCCTTGAAAGTCAGGTTATCGGATGACGTCGTCACCTGCCATTGCGTCGTCAAGGTCGAGCATTTGTGGAGCTAGCGGGGTTTGGCTTTCTTGCGATTCCAGAGACTGAGTCGGCGAGTACGAGGGCGGGCACGTGTGCCCGTTTTTCACTTTCGAGGGCATTTGTTTAGCATTGAGTTCTTTTGTAAGTACATGAACCACATGGATTAGCACGCACTGTACTGTCGCGGGATGTTTAGCAGCGGCTGCCAAACATCCCGTGCCACCGCGCAAGGTGGTAAAACGCTCTTTTGTTTTCTTTTCGATTGCTTTTGATGGGGCATGCAGAAAGGTCCATCGCACTTGCGTAGTTCCTGTGTACTTCGTTACTTCGGTTTTCGGGGGTACCGCTTTTACTTTTTTTCCGACACTGCGTGTTCGGTGGGCGAGGGAGAAGGGAGAGGCTCCACGAGGTGATGTTCACGGCAAGTGGGAGGGAGCAGTTGATGGCGAAAGCGGGCGAAGCCACACGTCACCAACAAGACGAGTGTTTTAGAGTGCAAGTTCGCTTAGAGATCCGGGGTTTTTATAGTGTCCGGGTGACCATTGATTTCGTAAAGGTTCCTTTAAGGTGTCGTATGTTAGTGTGCGGATCGTATCTGGCAGTAGTGTCAGCACGTGTGTCTTTGTTGTCTGTTGCTGGCTGTAAGACTTCTTTTTAGCGCGCGCTCTTATTTCTACCGTTTATTGTGGTTTAGAGGTTCGGTGTTTTGGTCTCCAGTTGGCCATTGAGGCTGGGAGGCGGGTAGTATGAGGCATGTCGGCGTGGTTACACTGACTCTGACTCGGCTAGCCGCAGTCAAAGTTTGCCCCTGCTGCGACCGACACCAGAAAGAAAATCGCTTTGAATTTAATATCGGGCCACCTTTATTTCCTATGTGTGTGGCACGTTTGGTCATCGCCGGCATATTGACCCAACGGCGTGAAGCGCCCAGAACGCTGGAGTTAAAGGCGGTACGCCTGAGTCGGTCCACCTCTTGCTGATAGACTGTGATCGCCTATTTTTGAGGTTGGCTGCTGGATGCTGAGGCTAGAATGCGGAATATCTGGCTACCTTTTCGATCGTACTGAGCCGGTCCGTCCCTATCTCTTGAAACTGCATCGGAGTGCCTGCCGCTGTTTATCACAGTGAATCACGGTCCACCACGGTCCTTCAGGTCCATCCCTAGTTCCTAGAGCTGCATCGAATTGCCCGGTGCTGTACTTCGGTCTATTCACGGTCTATCAAGAGGGGATGGACCGGCTCACGTACCGTGTAGAAGTTTTTACTCATTCGAATCATCGTCTTCCTATGACAGCCTGTGATGAGACTGCTGATAAACAGTTTGTGATGGTTTAGGTTAGAATGCGAAGAATCTGGCGGTCTGGCGGATGTTGCTACACCGAAAAAACGTTAGAATGCACACCCGAACGAAAAGCGATGGGTCGCTACACCCAAAACGCATGCAAGTACACCCGTAAAGAGGATACTGCGCGCGAATGCAGGGTATTTCTACACCCGAAACTCGTGTAAAATGTACACCCGAAAAAAGCGGATGCTGCTGCACCGAAAAAAAACGTTATAATGCACACCCGAACGAAAAGCGATGGGTCGCTGCACCCAAAGCGCGTGCAAGTACACCCGCAAAGAGGATGTTCGCGCGCGAATGCAGGGTATTTCTACACCCGAAAAACTCGTGTAAAATGTACGCCCGAAAAGCGGATGTTGCTGCACCCGAAACGCGTGCCAATGTGCACCCGAAAAGCGCCAGACCCCGCTTTGTTAACTCCAGCCGTAGCTCCAAGCTTCTGAGCCTGGACACCACCGTGCCGCAGGAGACGAGAACACTGAAGGGGAAAAGGTGATATGCTTCAAACAGAAAAGGAGATAGAACAGAAAAAAGGGAACTACGTAAATTTGAACCTTGCGGGCAATTTTTTTTTCCCCCTTTTTTTATTTTTTCTTCATTTTCTTTTTTCAGAATAAGGTGCGTGCCTCTGGCTGGGAGGAAGGTAAAAAGAGTCTTGTTCTTCGCGTGTACAGGGGAGATGACCCTCTCTGGGGGAAGGGGCCTATAAGAAAGTGCAAGATTGGACTGTAATGTAGACAAGAGAAGTGCGAGGCTGGCCTGTCTTCGTTTGAGCTTCGCAAGAACAGACGAGCATCAAGCGAGCCACATAAGCAAAGCTATCTTTTTTTCACGGAGACCAGATGGAATGAAACAGGGTGTGGAAAGGTGGTTCCCTTCGTTGTGAGCAACGTACCATGCAGGGTCAAAACCTTGTGTCTTTTTAAAACGCTCCCGCGGGGCCGATAGCCCCCAAAAATACTCGACGTAGCTGCTTCGACTCCGAATGGAAGGGGGGAAATATAGAGGTAAGGGGCAAATACAATACAAACACAATCTGATTTGTTCTTCGCTTGCACCACCGTGTGTTGTTTTCTCACTCAGGATTTTTTGACCTGTTGTGTTTGTGTGATTTGTCGTGTAGGGGTAGACCCGCATGACCTCACGTCCGTTCAACACGTGGTTCGGTAGTTACAGCACTTGGGATCCCTTCTGTTCTTTGTCGGGCAGCATCGTCGAGCATTTCCTTTCAAGCTGGCGCTTATGTAAAAAAAAAAAAAAAAAAAAAAAAAAAATGCTCAACTTCATCAAAAATTACCGCAGAGTTTGTTCCAAAATTCTAAAACTCAAAAACCCAATTTTTTCCGGGAGAAAAATGTGGCCATCTCCAAAAAGACACAAGGTTTTGACCCTGCATGGTACTGCGACTGGCCTCTGTGTCACGCTGCAACAGGATCAGTAGAAACGAACCAACTGCCAATGTTCTTCGTGGGTTTGCCACATTTCCGTCGCAAACTAGAGCATGGGCGGTTGTGTGGATAGGATAGAAATTCCGTTGCCGCAGGGTATGGGTATAATATGAGACGATGCCAGAGAGGTGAGGCTCCGTCTTTGCGTACTTTCAGTAGTAGTAGTAGTATGTGTCGTCTGCCGAAGCAGCCGGAGACAGCAGGCGCAGGGGGCAGGTCTTGCTTTACTTTTCTCTTCTTCATGGAGACTCGCCCCCGGCATCCCGACTGTCCAATGTCGAGAAAGGCCAGGCCCGTCTTTGCGTACTTTCAACACAAAAAGTACTCGAGGGACTGCCTTGTGCTCATTCGAAGGAGGCTAGAGAAGGAGAAAACAATACAACTACAAAGTGGGTCTTTTTTTATTGAACGCTTACGCCCGCCACCAAACCCAGATTTACCTGTGTTTCGTGTGGGCTACAGCACATTTACCTCCTTCGATCTATCGCAACTGGCAGTCTCCTCAAGCATTTCCTACAAAGCAGGTGCTTATACAAAAAAAAATACTCGACGTGCTTCGACTCCGAATAGAAGGGAGGGAATATAGAGGTAGATTCGGTTCTTTGTCCAGCAGCTTCGTCGAGCATTTCCTTCCAAGCTCGGCGCTTATGTAAAAGATCAAGAAGAAAAGAAGAATGCAAGGAAGGGGAAATACTCGAGGGACTGCCTTGTGCTCATTTCGAAGGAGGCTAGAGGGGGAGGAAACAATACAACTACAAAGTGGGTCTTTTTTGTTAACCGCTCAACCCAGATATACCCGTGTTTCGTGTGGGCTACAGCACATGTACCTGGCAGTCTCCTCAAGCATTTCCTACAAAGCAGGTGCTGATACAAACAAAAAAAAGAAAAAGAACGGGGGTCATATTTAAGAACTGCCGAAGCATTTCTCAAAGACTGCGGGCGAGGGGTGAGAATGCAACGTGTGTGCTTGAAGCCCGGGGAGGTCGTGCGGGGAACGGCTGGGCGCAGACGGCAGCGAACCCAAAGAACGTTGAAGTATGGCTAAAGATAAAGTGCT
This sequence comes from Diplonema papillatum, assembly GCA_030068145.1. Lineage (NCBI taxonomy): Eukaryota > Euglenozoa > Diplonemea > Diplonemida > Diplonemidae > Diplonema > Diplonema papillatum. The sequence goes on along the minus strand of JAPJBO010000209.1, from coordinate 151,930 downwards.
CGTAAAGAACTCGTTGTCGACAAACTAACTCTGTTGCCGTTTTGGATGTTAAATCTGAAGCCGTCCCGTCGAATCATCAAATGGTGGGCACCCAGATTTGTTTGAGTACATCGACCACGTGGATTCACATGCAACCAGGGCTTACGCAGCTCCTTAGTCTTGGAGCTAAATACCTACTGAAAACCAGTACGTAGGGTCAGGCAAAAAAGAAATAGAGCATGGGGGGCTCACCTGCCAGTGTTGCATGTCTTTGCCTCTGCCTCCTCTCCGGCCTCAACCCTCCAGTGTCGCGGTGGTAAGCAACAGCAGGATCTGCCGCGGTTGATTCCCCAGATGAATCTGCAGAAAAGATAGTACGTGCTGATAACGTACTGATTTCAGCACTGTACACGTACTGTTTCAGCATGCGTACAAGGTTGAAGTATGGCTAAAGAGAGAGAGAGAGAGAGAGAGACGAGTTAGAGTGCAGGGACCATCTCTCCGGGGAGTTTCCGGTCTCCTCACTAAAGATAAAGTGGTGTCACCTGAGGGGGTAATCTCAGGGCCGCCCACGTGATAAGCCGTTAAGCATTGAGTTCTTTTAAGTACATGAACCACATGGATTAGCATGCACTGCTAACCGTTAAGCAGCGGCTGCCGGCTTATCCCGTAACACCTTTTATATGTACGTTATTGAAAGAGTAGCGTTGGCACTCTTACATGTTCGTTCCCTCGTAGCTCGCCGGGAACGGGCACTCCAGTGAAACTGGGTATGTTACCGTTTCAGGTTTGGATTTTGAGAGCATTGCCTCATGTGGAACGCAGCCGCCATCGTGAGCCAGACGGACACGTACGGCATGGATACACGCACCCGGCGATCAACTCCGCCGTGCCGAGTGACTGTCGTGTGGGGCGAGTCGCGGGTTATCGTGGCGTTGGCGCAGTTTTTGCCCCTCCTCGCTGCTCCCCCTCTCTCTACGTCCGGAACGGATATAGCATGCAGGGTCAAAACCTTGTGTCTTTTTGGAAATGGCCAAAAAAATCTTTTCCGGAAAAAAATTGGGTTTTTTGAATTTTAAAATTTTGGAACAAAAACTGCGGTAATTTTTGAGGAAGTTGAGCAATTCTTTTTTTTTTCCAAAAAAAAAAAATTGGGGGCCATCGGCCCCGCGGGAGCGTTTTAAAACGACACAAGGTTTTGACCCTGCATGATAGGCACAACACTGCCTCCCCCCATGCATGTTTGATGTTCGCATCAAAACTTTTTCAAGGTCCACTGACCGCGGAGGTCAGGGGACCGGAAGCTGCCGGAGAGGGTGTGTGTGATCCGGTCCGTCCCTATCTCTTGAAACTGCATCGAAGTGCCTGCCGCTGTTTATCACAGTGAATCACGGTCCACCACGGTCTATCAGGTCCATCCCTAGTCCCTAGAGCTGCATCGAATTGCCCGGTGCTGTATTATTCGGTCTATCACGGTCTATCAAGAGGGGATGGACCGGCTCAGTGTGTGCGTTGTGTGGTAACCTGATACGTGTGTGTGCGATGATGTGGGTTTGCGTGGCAGCCTGATACGGGTACGCTGGCTGTTACACGAGCTCGATGATGGATGCTTGGTGCCGTGTGCCGTGGGCACCACCCGCTGCATACGGGGATTCGTTTGCGACAATAAAACCTTCATCCCCTTTTGTTCTTCGCTTACACCACCGTGTGTTGTTTTCTCACTCAGGACTTTGACCTGTTGTGTTTGTGTGATTTGTCGTGTAGGGGTAGACCCGCATGACCTCACGTCCGTTCAACACGTGGTTCGGTAGTTACAGCACTTGGGATCCCTTCTGTTCTTTGTCGGGCAGCATCGTCGAGCATTTCCTTTCAAGCTGGCTGTTTATCCCACTCAAGAAAAAATATGAGAAAAAAGAAAATGTGAAAACGGGGTTTTGCCTCAAGGCTTCTCGTGTTATTCCGCAGATGCTTTGAGCTATATTTGTGTCTAGAAGAAGAAGAAAAGAAAAAGAAAAAGGCCGCTCCTGGTCCAGGAACGTGACGGTCAACCACAGCTTGCAAAGCTTGAGTCGGAGGCAGCATAGTGCCACAACCCTGTCCGCTCTGCCCTTGTGGCTGACCGTCTCGACGAGCTTGTGTTCAGCGCAAGCGCCAAGCCCCAAAGTGCGCCACGCCTTGATGCTTTAGTTTGGAAAATCGGTAGCCACTTGACCCGTAGGCCCGTGGCTCTGCAGTACCGCCGAACATGTGAAGCTTGGCTCCCGTGTAGCAGGCTTTCCCTGGTACCTATTTGTGTCTAGGAAAAAAAGAAGAAGGGAGTGTAGACTCTGTAAGGAAGAAATGATTCCACAACGGACTTGGCAGTGGGGGGGGTTTGCTCATGAATTTCCATTCCAACTAGCGTGAAAATCACTTTTGTCGTGGCGAGGGTTTTAAAGGAAAAAAATAGGTCATTTGACTTGCTTCAATGGGGAAGAAGCTCCTGCCCACCGTTAGCAGCAGGGATCCACGTGCAAACATGCCGCATTCGGCGGCGCCGGCTGCACGCGCCTTCGTTGTGAAGGCTGCTGCTGCGGTCGCCAGGGTTGCAGCTGCCACAGTCGGGATAGCCGGGGGTGGGTCCAACGCCTCTGCACCTGACCAACGTAGCCAAGTCCACCTTTCCACCTCCTCTCACAGTCAGCCGTAGTTAGAGCTTGAAAACTCGGTCAGCTTAACAAGATGCTTCTTCAATTAAAACGCTGAACAAAGGATGCGATCCTTGCGCTTGAAACAGGTGTTTACAGCTTGCGCTTGTGACCCTTCTTCCAACGAACAATACCCCCGTTCGTGAGCGGGTGAAAGAAAAGGCAACGCATGTGGCCTGCGCCCCCCCTCCCCTCTGTGCCTGCTGCTTCCGGCCCTTCGAACAGCTACTACTACTTCTATTTTATTTTTTTATTTTTTGTTTGTCAAAGTTCCCTTTTTTTTTTTTTATGAAAAAAAAGAAAATCGTGAACGAGCGTGCATATCAACTTTCTCGGAGCCGGGTTTCAAAGCGGGGCTTAAAAAAGTCATTGGGGGCGGGGGGGGGTGTGTGGACACATCCACATGGTTCCAGGCGAGGAAGCCCCAAGGTTCCACAGGGGAGAGCAATGCACTGGATTCAGCAGAAACGTTTGCAAAAGGGTACTTATCATGTTCGACAGCAATCGGTCCGCCGTGGTGTGTCTTCGAAGGAAAACGCGAGCGAAGGCGGGAGTGCTCAGGGAGCAGTGCGTGCTGCTACCGACTGTCAGCTCACCGTCGGCGGATAGTGCATGTAAGGCTGTGGGTGTGGTGTAGTAGTTGGCAGCGTACGACATGAACTTACCAAAGCAGGTGAGGCTCCGCTTGTAGGATTACACCCGCAGTGCGGGAGTCGGCTTTTTGGTGCCAAATACAGGCGAATTCGGGTGGCTTTTAGAGTGCGCTTTTGCGGGAAACCACCGCCGCGCTTTTTCACTTCCATGAGTTTTTCACTCCCACCCCTCGAGGAGGGGGTGCGGGAAAATCTTTCATCGGCAGCTACGAGCAGGGATAAAAAGGGAGAAACAATGGAGAACAATGCGCTTCATGTCAGATCGTTTTCAGGATCACAATAATGAGCAAGAGAAAGAGAGAGGGAGCGAGGGGAAAACTTGCAGGAGCTAAAAGGTCGAGGTCACAGGGGGAAGGGAGGGTGGTAGTTTGGTTCTCGAGTAGCCCACACCCCCCTCCTCCTGGTTTACTGGCTGGGTTGTCCTGCTCTGGGTTTGATGTCCGATTCCCACAGTGAAACTGAGAGAAAAAACGAGGTTCAAGGGTGGGAATAAAGAGAGCATATGTTCTTTCATTCCCGCCCTTGAAAGCTGTTGCCGACACATCTGTCCCCGCTTCCCGGCGCATCTAAGAAATGGGCTGTTTGGCAACCCCCTGTGGATGCCGCTGGTCGGCAAGGGGTTAACACTGCGGGGGCCGCAAGGAGTTTGGATTAGAATGCAAAGAATCTGTGGCGATATGGCCTGCATTGGCCACTGGGTGATTACCTCTTCGATCGTACCGTGTCGTGCTTCTGGCGTTTGCACTCATTCGAAGGATCGTCTTCGCGCGGTCGTCTTTTTGCCGGTTTGCATGCTTCTGCGGCCCTTGCCTTTGCTTTCACGGGCGGCGCTGGGCACTGCTTCTTCCGTTGGGGAGGGTCGCCGTCTCTGGCCACTGCGGCCACACTCGATCCCGATCGGGTGCGTCAAGCAAGTACTCAAGAGAACACCACATCAGAGCCAGTGGTAGGTCAGGTGCCTGGCTGCACCGTCTGACCGGGGCTTATCGCGGTGACAGTACTGTAGTAGCTGGCCAGATGCTACAGCCGAGAGTCAGGCGAGACATGATCTCATCAGACTCATGATCCGTTTCTTGGCCTGACATACCAGTAACCACGGTCATTCTCCACTGTCCACGGCATCCTTGTTGAGGCTGTGTCACACTGTGACTGTCAGTGATCGGACAGTGTCACTGTGTCTGTGGCTGACTACACAGCCGCGTGACCTCGTCTTCGCATTACCGACGCTGATGCCTTCCTTGCTGGTGACGGCGTAGCAAGAAGAGAACGGTGCGGAGGCATACCTGGTTCATGAACTGCAGTTGCTGCAGCGAGGTTTGCAGCGGCTGGAGGGACGGGTTCTGCGGCGTGGTGACTGGGCTGGTGGTGGAGGCGGCGGGCGGCGGGCCGCCGGCGCCGGGGTACGGGTTGTTGACGCTCGCGCCGTGCAGGGGCGCCGCGGCCGGCTGGAGGAACGGCGAGCCGGTGCCGCCGCCGCCGGGGGCCTGGGAGGGGAAGGCCGCGGGGCTGGTCTGCGCGTTGGGCGGCGGGTGCTGCTGCTGCTGCTGCTGCTGTTGGAAGGAAGGCGAAGGGGTCGGGTACATCCCGGGGCTGCTCGTCGGTTGGATGTACGCGCCCGGCGGTGTGTTCGCCGGGTACGCCGCGGGGCTGGTCTGCGCATTCGGCGGCGCGTGCCCGAAGCTGCTCGCGTTCACGTTCGCGGCGGACGACTGGAAGCTGGCGGGGCTGTTCTGCGGCTGGCCGAAGGAGTTGCTCGGTACGTTCCCCAGGGCGCTGCCGAAATGCGACCCGGCTGGCGTCGACAGGGGGTCGAACGCAAGCGTGCCCGTCCCGCCGGGCGACGTGATGTACGGTGAGCTGGTCACGGCAAGCGTGTCGAGGTTGTCGCCCGACCGATTCCGCGGCGGCGCGCTGTTGCTCGTGGCGCTCAGGTTGTCGAAGCTGTTCGTCCGGCCGTGCTCCCGCTTCTTCTCTGCCTCCCGGCGCGAGGTCGGCTGGTAGCTGTGGCGGCGGGCCTCCGGGTTGGTGGATGTCATGGCCTCGACGTCGTCCTCGGAGACCGCGTGTTCCGACCCCGCGTCGTCGTCATCGTCGTCGACTTCCACCTGCCCGTCATCCTGCACGATCGTCAGCGACGTTCTCTTGTCCGAACCGTTACTCGGGGTCCCCGGCAAATCGGAGTCGGTCTCCAGGTGGCCGTGTGGCTTGTGCCCGAACGTCGACCGCTTCACAACCGTGAAGTCGTCTGAACGTTTTTTTTTTTTCGTAATAACAATTAATTGTAAACACGAAAGAGAACGCTGGCAGCGTGTTTGGGAGAAGTTTAGCCTACCGATCATATTCACTCACTATCGCTCACTATCAGGCTAATCCTCCCCCGGCACGTACAAACAGCACAGGACAGGGATTTTTCTGAACTTCAGCATTTTACAAGAATAGTTGAGTTGCAGCTCTTGACAAAGATAGATGAAAAAAAGAAAGTGTTTTTATTCTTCGCTTTTTCTCACGAACGGGGGGGTCGGTCCTGCTTTTGACTTTGTAGGTTCTCCCGACTCCCCAATTCGTGGTCAGCACAAACTCAAGAGGTCTAGTCAACTATTCCCTGCAGTATTGGCATACTTTCAAAAATACTCGAGGGACTGCCTTGTGCTCATTTCGAAGGAGGCTAGAGGGGGAGAAAACAATACAACTACAAAGTGGGTCTTTTTTGTTGAACGCTTACGCCCGCCACTAAACCCAGGGTTACCTGTGTTTCGTGTGGGCTACAGCACATTTACCTCCTTTGATCTATCGCAACTGGCAGTCTCCTCAAGCATTTCCTACAAAGCAGGTGCTTATACAAAAATACTCGAGGGACTGCCTTGTGCTCATTTCGAAGGAGGCTAGAGGGGGAGAAAACAATACAACTACAAAGTGGGTCTTTTTTGTTGAACGCTTACGCATCAGGACCCCCAGGGACCACGCAGTGGCACACCAAATCTGAGGGCGGAGCTAGATCCTCTGCATGAGGCGACCAGACACTCTCTGGCGTGTCGCTCACCAGGGCCAGCACCCCGCGGGTGTAGGGGTCGGCCCTTTGCGCATCGGTCGGAACCCACTCGGCACTGATGACAAGGCCGGCAGCCCGTGCGGCGTCGAATATCCTCGTCAAAAGGACATTGGCCGCAAAATTCTTTGAGTGTCCCTTGTTGAGACAATGGACCGCCGGGAGGTTGTCTACCATGAGCCTTACGCGGACGTTCGAATGGAAACTGGCGGTCATCTCGATGCCCCGAAGGACTGCAAAGAGTTCCTTCAAAAAGATGTGGGTGTGACTCAACTCCACAAAGGGGCCCTGTGACACGCGCTCAGATTCCCCTTCGAGGACCGCAGCCCACCATTTGGACGAGGCGTCTGTCCAGAGAGTGACCGATGAGGGAAAGGATTCTGACCGACTGACCCAGCGATTCTCTTCCACAAGGGAAACAAGATGCTCGACCTCACGCACCGTCGAGGGCGGCACAGCCCTCGTCACATCCCAGGCAGCTGGATCCGATGCCAGAGTCGAGGCCAGCCTCTGCAGGAACGACAAGGAACATCGGGCGTAGGCCAGTCGGAAACGTGTCGTGTACGCGAACCAGACCAAAGATCCGAACACCCGGTAGAACTGGCGAGGGGATACTCCTCCAAGCCGAACCATGGCGAGCTCGGGGGAACCAAGCAATTTCGACACCCACGATTCTGCCATCCTATACCGGGCGGGGCGGTCGAACCGGGAGAGTTCGAAATGGAGTCCTAGGAGGTCGAACTCCCTGAGGGGGGCTCCAAACTGCTCGTCGTCTTCGTTGAGCTCGCAGTTAACGTCCCTGCAGCGTTGCACGAAAGAGTCGAACCGCGAAGTTGCCTCCCGCAACGAGCTTCCCACGACGACAAAGTTGTCCACCCAGGGTAGACCGTCAGCCTCCGGTAGGAGCACCCGGGAGGCCCTCTGAGCTATCGCCGGAGCCCAGCTCCACCCCATGCACATTGCGGCGAGTTGTGCCTGTACAAAACGGCCCCGCGGCCCTGCCAGGTGCATGCCAAAATACGGTCGGATGTCTGCGTCGAGCCGGAACTGATAAAAATAGCTCCGGGCGTCCGCGAGAAACACCACCGATGAGGCCAACACGCGGTCGATCACCTCGTGAACCGAAGGGAGCAGCATTGGAGGCGGGCGCGCCATGATCGCGTTGAGCTTGCGACCGTCACACACGAACCTCTGCCCACCGCTCTTCTTGTCGACAGTGAAGGCGGGGAGGACGACCCTCAACCCGCCCGATGCGACCTCTGCCACGCCATATCTCACCAGATCCGGGAAGTGGCGTAGCATGCGCCTCGACGTCGTTCGTGTGATCGCCGATGCCATCAGCGCTTCCTCCGCCCCCGGGAGCAGGGCGGACCGGAAGGATTCCCACGAACGGACCACGTCCAGCACACCGCGCAGCAGCCCCCGGCTGTCCAGCGCCGTCAACCTCTCAAGGTTCATGAACGATGACGAGATGGGCGCGAGAGCCTCGCCGATTCTGCGTTGCGTAGGGACGGCCGTGAGGTTGTTGATGAGGAGTTCACCCCCGTAAGCAACACCAACAAAGGGAGTGAACATCGAGGGGGGCAAGTCTTCTTCGGGACCCTCTCCCGGCCCCTGGTAGAACGTAGCCAACGGGTCGGGGAACTTCTTGGGCGGCTTAAACGGGAAAGGGGGTTCAAGACGAAGGGTTAGAGAAGGGACGCCGACGCCCTCGCGGTGTTCCGGACGAGCGGAACCTCGGCCTCCGGAAGGTATCGCATTAGCGCACTCAGCGTCGTATGGCGCGACACACTTTGGATCACCTTCAGGTCGATCCCGCTTCTCAGGAGATGAAACAGGGCGCCCCGCCGGAGAGAATGGCCGGAGAGTGAAATGTTCGCGCGCTTCAGCGCGGTCACAACTCGTCGGAAAGGGAGGTCCGGGAACAGGAGGCGTCCCGGAGGTGTTTGCGACAACAGCGTCCGGAGCTCCTGGTCCTGGGCTGGAGGAAGAATCACTCCTGTCACCTGGCCGAGACGGAAAGGATCCGACTTCGAGCCCACCCAGTTCACCGCCCAGAAACCAGCACTTTCGGTGACGTGCTCTGCCTTTCTCGTCAGCACGTCGTCCACGCGGGCGGCACCCTGCCAGGCCAAAGCCAGCGCAACACGCACCCTGGGGTCCGCTTCCAGGGCAACGGCAAGATGCAGCTCGTCCTTCGTCACCGGTACAGCCTGCTTCGACGGCTTCATCGCGCCGGCCCGTTTCAGAGACCTGACAAAGTCCCTGACGAGCTGGCTGTCGACAGGCCGCCCCAACCGCTTCTCGGCCGACTGTACGTTGACGACGTACTGTACTGCCGAGGCCGCGCAGATGTCTCCACGAGAGAGCAAACGGGTCACGAACAAGACCAGCGCCGTCGGGACATCGAGCTGCGAATCTGCCTCTGCATCCCAGTGACGTCGGAACTCCAGAAAGCGCCGGTACACGGAGTGGATCCCGCGTCGTGTGGACAGCGCCAGTGCATCCGCCACGTACGCGTTCGCAGTCCGGACAAGACGGTTCCGTTCGCCGGGTGAGAGAGGGGGCTCCGAGAGGAGGGGACGTCCGCATCGCCCCGAGACCGGAGGAGGGAAGCGGTTCACGGCGTCTACTGCTTGGCCTTGCTCCTGGTTGCGTTCGTCCGCTGAGGGGCCTGGGGAGCGTCGGGGGGAAGAGCTTCGCCCGAGTGTCGGGTGCGGGGCCTCGGGCTGCGCTTCCTGGGCGGCTTCGAGGCGGGCTGCTCCTCGGCTTTCTGTAGAGCCTGGAAGACGCTCCGTAGAAACGGAGGAAACCCGGCCTCGTGCTGATGCCGGTGCTGGAGGCTGCCTGCAAGAGACCACCCGGCTTTCAGAGCCGTCTTCAGGACCATCATCCGGTGGATGGTGTCCCTTCCCAGCTGGACGAGGGCGTCTGGGTCGGTGGTGTCGTCCATCAGTCGCATGATGGTGGTGACGTGGTTGGTGAGATGTTGGGCGTCGTTGGCGACGCTCGGGATGGCATCGAGGATGTCGGCGAAAAAGTCGCGGATGTGCACCAGGGCCAGCGACTTCTCGATGGGGCTGAGGCCGACCCAGAGCTGGGGGTCGAGGAGCTCTGGCCCGGGGGAGAGGAGCGTGGGGGAGCCTTGGACCGACCCGCCCTCCCCCAGCGAAGGCGGGCCCTCCGGAAAATCCGGAAGGGGTTGTGAAGACCCAGCGTAGGGCTGGGGGGGCTCGGCGCGGGGCTGGTAGAGCTCAGCGTACGGATGGTGTCGGTACACTGGCGGCGCGGCGTCCTCGATGGCCCGCAAGAGGCCGCAGGAGGAGCCCGGCAGCAGGACAGCCTGGGGTAACCGAGAGACGTCGATAAGAGGCGGAGGTGGCGGGAGCTGGCCTGCGAGCGGCCCCTGACGGGGCGCTGGGCAGGGACAGGAGTCCAGCGGCGTGGCCGCGGCGGCGGGGAAGGACCCAACGGGCATCGCTACCGGCGGAGGCGCGGGGCAACCAGGAGGCGCGTCGCGTGCGGGGTGAGTCGTCGCCGCGGGGACAGGCTCAGGCCGCGGCGAGTCGCGCGTCGGGAGAGCCGCCATCACCAATTCGGTGAGGCGCTCGACCTGCCGCTGCAGGCGGTCCATGCGGTCTGAGTCGCCGCCCCGGCTGCCCTCGGTGGAGCCGCAGTCCCTGAGGTCGCCATCACCCGGGTCGTCGCTCTCAGCGAACGAAACGCGGCGCGCCGCCGGCGGAGATAGGGCCGCGGTAGAGTCGGTGGGGGTGGCGGGGAGCGGCATGTGCCCCGGCGTCTGTGGCGGGGGCGCGGCCTTCGGGGACGAGCGCAACAGGTCTGCGAACTCGCCCTCGGTGGCGGAAGGCGCCGACGCGACTGCGAGCCACGCCAGTACCCACTGGGCGACGCCCTCCGGGGGGGCCTCCTCGTCGGTGTAGCCCAAGGCGCCCAGGAGGCGCCTCAGCCCGGCTTCCGCGGTGCCCTCGACCTCGCGGGCGACCTTCAACACCGTCGAGAGACGGCGGTTGTTCGCGGTGAAGGAAAAAAGGGACGGGACATCAGTCCCGACCACCCTCTTCACCCAACTCACCGCGCCCGACCTGTCGAGTTGCTTCGGCATTTTTGTTGAACGCTTACGCCCGCCACTAAACCCAGGGTTACCTGTGTTTCGTGTGGGCTACAGCACATTTACCTCCTTTGATCTATCGCAACTGGCAGTCTCCTCAAGCATTTCCTACAAAGCAGGTGCTTATACAAAAAAAAAAACCACGATGGGTGCCATTTCCGAGGTTAACTCCCCACCCGAACCTTATTCGTTGTACAGTTACATATTCTCTAAAGTGCAGTGGTCGAAATCCGCCTGGAAACCCAGCTCTAATGGACGCTGGTCCCTGTCGACCTCTTTATTTATTTCGTTACCCATTCGTTCCTTGACAGGTCCGCGAGCACCGACCGCAGATCATACAGGGCCGAAGGGAGGACGTCATACGTGGCATCCCACGTTGACCCGCGCACACCTTCGGACTCTGGCAGGGCATGACCGGGGTTTCTTCATCAGTGCATTGAGTTTCCGGCCATCCGCGATCAGACGAAGCCCCCGGACTTCTTCTCTACTGTAAAGGCTGGCAAGACCACACAGGCGTCCCCCAACCACCTGGTGGTTGGGGGACTGCTGGTGGAGGGATTCTGCTTACTGGTCTGTCTGCGCCTTTTGTGTTCGCTGACGTAAAAGCTGCGGGATACTTCTTGGTGACATGACTGCAAGAAAGAACGAAGAGGAATCAAACCATCCAGGGTAAACCTATCACTTACATTGCGTAGGGGCAAGATGAAAATACCCGTCCAGGGGACTTACGGAAGTAAGCTTGTCTGGACAAGGTCACTTTTTCTTCCCGTCCAACGACACCCCCCCCCCCCCCCCCCGGGTCGAGCTAATTTATTCCTGGGTGAGCTTTTTTTCAGGCTTTTTTTCCGACTAATTTGTTCCGGGGAGTGAAAATTTGTTCCGGGAAGTGAAAATTTGTTCCGGGAAGTGAAAATTTGTTCCGGGAAGTGAAAATTTGTTCCGGGAAGTGAAAATTCATTCCGGGAAGTGAAAATTTATTCCGGGAAGTGAAAATTTGTTCCGGGAAGTGAAAATTTATTCCGGGAAGTGAAAATTTGTTCCGGAAACTGAAAATTTGGGGTTTGCCAAATTTTCCAGATTTTCACCATTTGTGTGTGATTTTTACAATTTTTGTGTAAGGTACGCCCGAACCCCCCCCCGCATACCCGAACCCGCAAACCCGCATACCCAAACCCGCAAACCCGAACCCGCGTACCCTAACCCGCAAACCCTAACCCGCAAACCCCGCAAACCCGCATACCCAAACCCGCATACCCTAACCCGCAAACCCGCATACCCTAACCTCGCAAACCCGCATACCTAACCTCGCAAACCCCGCAAACCCGCATACCCAAACCCGCATACCCTAACCTCGCAAACCCGCATACCCTAACCTCGCAAACCCGCATACCCGAACCCGCAACCCCGCGTACCCTAACCCCGCAAACCCCGCATACCCTAACCCGGAAACCCCGCAAACCCTAACCCGCAAACCCCGCTTACCCGCATGCGATAACGTTTTTCAAATACACACAGCAGATCAAAGAAAGGGGGGAAAGGTGGAAAATGCAGATCAAACGGGAGTAGAATGTGCACACTCGCTTATCCGACTCTTGACTTACTATGCCGTGTTCTGAAAGCTGTCGAGGGGCCCCTCCATAGGTTCTCGCATGATTCGTTCGCCTATGTAACACTATCCGTTTGTAGTACGCTTCGCAATTGTGTTCTTGCACTCTAGCCGAATGGCGGGTGGCGGATTTCCGCGCTCGGGCGCAAGACACAATTATGCTGCTTTTGCAGTGCAAGCCGAACCCGGTTCGCGACTTCGGTTGCGGTAAAGTGTTACAAAGTCTTCGGCTTTCAGATCCGGATACGCGTATGCAACAGATAGTTAGAGGTCACTTGAAGGATACCCGTGTGCAGCGTTCGAAAGAGTTTGCGTATCTGGAGTCTTTTTTTTTTTTCGGGGGGGTGCCCTTTTGACCCTATGTATTTTAATATTTTTTGAGAAGAGAATTTACGACAGCCTCGAGGATATTCGTCATTTCCTGCGTTCGTCCAGTGTAATTGTCGTCCAAGTTACTGACCGTGGGAAGGGGTTCCAAGTACATGCTGTTAAGTCTGTCTGAGTGCGCGATGCAGTTTACCGATAGCCACCGCGTGCCTTCTGTGCCAGGGGTCGGATACGTTTACTTGCTGACCGGTGCTAACGTTGTAGAAGGCCCACCTATCAGCCTGAGTTCAGCTCCACAAGGTTCGTTTCGTTAAGGCAACTCATGATCACTTCGGTGTGAGGGATTAGTCCTGTTAGAAACTACTTGTGGGCGCCTGCTCCGTTGTGTGGTCTTCTCTCCGTACCATGCAGGGTCAAAACCTTGTGTCTTTTTGAAAATGGCAAAAAAAAAAAAAAACCGGAAAAAAAATGGGTTTTTTGAATTTTAAAATTTTGGAACAAACTCTGCAGTAATTTTTGAGGAAGGTTGAGCAAATTTTTTTGTTGGGGTCCATCGGCCCCGCGGGAGCGTTTTAAAAAGACACAAGGTTCTGACCCTGCATGGTACAGTGTTCCACATCTGGAAGGTTCTTGCGTTCAGTTCGCGCTTCCTGTGGGCACAAAGACAGTTGATGACTTCAGGAAGGAATCAGCCATTCTTGCGTGATGTAATGTGGAGTGCAGATTCCGTTTGTTGCCACCTTGGGTTGTCAGCCCAGTCCTCCCCAGTTCTGGGTTCGATCCGGGTCCCGTGAAATTAGGTGAAATATGTTCCGAAACTGAAAATTTGTTCCGGGAAGCAAAAATTTGTTCCGGGGTGAGTTTTTTTTCTGGGAGGCTCACTGATCGTGTCAGCCATTTTTAGCCCAGAAATGAAAAAAAACTCACCCAGGAACAAATTAGTCAGAAAAAAAGCCCACCCCGGAACAAATTTTCAGTTCCCGGAACAAATTTTCACTTCCCGGAACAAATTTTCACTTCCCGGAACAAATTTTCACTTCCCGGAACAAATTTTCACTTCCCGGAACAAATTTTCACTTCCCGGAACAAATTTTCACTTCCCGGAACAAATTTTCACTTCCCGGAACAAATTTTCACTTCCCGGAACAAATTTTCACTTCCCGAAACAAATTTTCACTTCCCGGAACAAATTTTCACTTCCCGGAACAAATTTTCACTTCCCGGAACAAATTTTCACTTCCCGGAACAAATTTTCACTTCCCGGAACAAATTTTCACTTCCCGGAACAAATTTTCACTTCCCGGAACAAATTTTCACTTCCCGGAACAAATTTTCACTTCCCGGAACAAATTTTCACTTCCCGGAACAAATTTTCACTTCCCGGAACAAATTTTCACTTCCCGGAACAAATTTTCACTTCCCGAAACAAATTTTCACTTCCCGGAACAAATTTTCACTTCCCGGAACAAATTTTCACTTCCCGGAACAAATTTTCACTTCCCGGAACAAATTTTCACTTCCCGGAACAAATTTTCACTTCCCGGAACAAATTTCACTTCCCGGAACAAATTTTCACTTCCCGGAACAAATTTTCACTTCCCGGAACAAATTTTCACTTCCCGGAACAAATTTTCACTTCCCGGAACAAATTTCACTTCCCGGAACAAATTTTCACTTCCCGAAACAAATTTTCACTTCCCGGAACAAATTTTCACTTCCCGGAACAAATTTTCACTTCCCGGAACAAATTTTCACTTCCCGGAACAAATTTTCACTTCCCGAAACAAATTTTCACTTCCCGGAACAAATTTTCACCTCCCGGAACAAATTTTCACCTCCCGGAACAAATTTTCACCTCCCGGAATAAAAAAGTCGGAAAAAAAGTCGGAAAAAAAGCCACCCCGGAATAAATTAGCCCCACACCCCCCCCCCCCCCAACCACCTGGTTCTTGGGTGGCTTTACGACTGCGCAGCAGCATTCCCGCAGTGAGACTGTAACATTTCATGTTTTGTTAAAAGGGAATTCGAAAAAAGGATTCGCGTGCAGAAATCCACGCGTGGAGGGTAAGGGTGGCATACTCGGAGAAGACACGCTCCCCTTGCTCTGGGGGTTGAGCAGCGGCGGCGGCCCGGTGCTGCTGCTGCTGCTGTGGCGCTGGTCTGCGCCGACGCCGAATTCGTGGTGGTGGTACCCGCCGTGCGGCATACCCCCGGCAAGCATCGCCGACGCCGGGAGCGTCCCGAAGGGCAGCGCCTGCGGCACTGGCACCGGCGGCGCTCCCGCGGCCTTGTACGCGACCCGCGGCGGGTCGAACGCCACGGGCGGCGGTACCGGCGGCGGCGCGGCCGCAGGAACCGCAGGGGCGGCCGAGAAGACGGGAGGGCCCGAGGCCACGTCTTTTTTAGCCGGTTTCTCCTTCTTCCTGGGGGCTGCGGGTTCCGGCGCCTCGTCGTCTTCGCCGTGGGTGGCCATGCGCTTGGCGAGGCTTTGCTTGTAGCGGTGGACGTGTGGGTTCGGGCAGAGCGATCCCTTCACGCACGATGCGCCTTGGAAGAACGCGAGGCACTTCCGGATTTTGTCGGTTTCGGTCTTCCACTGCAGCTGGCACGAGCGGCAGCGGAGGGTGATGAACCCTTTCTTCACCCGGACGTTGTCCCAGTCGTTGTGCGCGCACGGGCACTCGGGCGACGTGTTCACGCAAGCGGGGGGGATCTTCTCCTTCTTCCGCCCGCGCCGGCGACCGTTGCTCGAGCCCGCCGAGCTGCCTTGGCGGCTGCCCCGTGAGCTCCGCCGCGAGTGCTTCGACCCGCTGCTCACGTCGCTTCCGCTTCGCTTCAGCACCGCGGCCCCGGCAGCGCCCTTCCTCCCCAAGGCGGAGGCCTGCTGTGGAAACCCGCCAGCCCCAAGGGCCTCGCCGCCGGCCGACATCGCTTTCACTGTCCTCTTTGTCTTCTCTCTTTTTTTTTTTTTTCTTTTTTTTTTCTCGATGTGTACGTTTGCTTCCTAGCATGAGAGTGTAAGTTTTTAGAGTTTAATTCTCCTTCCGTGCGGTTGCCTCGGAGCCGTAGGCGCCGCTCCGGTGTGCGAATTAAACTCATGTTTAATGCGCTGTTCTACCAAACGGACCTCAGCTACGTTCCTTGGCCGGACCGCTGACGCTACGGGATCCTCGGTTGTGCCCCTTAGCTGGATTGCTAGCTCGATGGGATGAGCTGGCCGGCGTGTGGGCACGGCACGGGCGAATGTGGCCGCCATATGGCGGCTGCGGTTGCGGGCCGGGCCGGCGCGACCGCGAGCAGACAGGCTGCGTGCGCGACCACCGTTAGCTGGCTTGCGCTGCCGTGGGCCCGATCGCGCCATTCACGCGGTACCATGGGATTGTCCCAATGGCTCCTATCCCAATGGTCCTTTGCCAGCAGAGAAGAGCTGTCGGGGGGATGCGGACTGGAACGGTCTCCCCTCTTTTATTGCTGAGGTCACAAGCGCGGAAGCGCTGGTAAAACATTTTCACAGTTCTCCTTCAGCCAGCTTGCGAGCTCCTCTTCCACCACACCTTGCTCGAGGACACGCCTCCGCGAACCGCCGCGAACTTCAGTACACCTTCCCGAACCAACACCAGAAAGTCACTCGGCGTTACTAAGAGACCAAACCCAGCAGGATCAAAGAATGTCAGCTCACCTTCCTCATTCTTTCGGAATGGGACAGCAATCCCGTCAAGCAGGAGAGACCCACCCCAAGACCCGAACAAGGGATAGGCAGACCCCTTCCAGGACTATCCATTCCAGGACCACACCCCCTCTCCGGGCTGGACGAAAGTACTTTGTATATTGCACGTGCGGACACATACCAGGTGCGCGCGCCGACGAAGGGGTCTGCTACCCTGAGCCACCGGGCTGGCGATCGTCGCATCTTCCGGCGATGCAGATTATCGCCACAGATTCTTTGCATTCTAACCCAGACGATCTCTTCCCCTCACAGCCGCACACGGGCGCGAAAGAGTAGTAGTAGTAGTCGTAGTAGTATGTGTCATCCTACTCCGGGAACAAGTCAGGGAGAAGAACGGAGCAATCAACAAACGAGTGACTTAAGGCGGCCGCTTGAGCGGCGCCAATCTGAGCGCACACAGCAGCAGTGACGCGTCGGCAGTATTTGCACTTCAGGATGGGGCTGTCGTCATGAGCGTCGACGGCTAGCCAGTGTCGGCAGAGGGTGCAGTGGTCGGAGCAAGCTTGAACGTGGCCGTGGCATGTCGGTGCCGCACAAATGAGGTGGTCGATGTAGTTCAGCGCATTAACCTTGCGCATGCGCCGCGCAGCCTGCGAGATCACGCGCTTCCAGGGTCGACCGCATCCGGTCCCACGTGCCTTCGTACGTTCGCGTCTTCCGCGGCGGCGCGAAAGAAAATAAAACAAATGCTACTGCGGCGGAGCTCTGTCGGCGGTTCGCTTGAGGGTAGCCACTCGAGGCAGAACACAGTAAATGGTGTCAAGCAGTGTCCCTCTTCCAAAGCAAGCGGATCGCAGTCAAAGAGTTTTTAGAGAGTGTCAAGCAGCGTACCTCTTCCAAAGCAGTCACGCCGAAGCGCGCTCACAGTCAATGGGTATGTAGAGAGTGCAAGCAGTGTCCCTCTTCCAAAGCAGTCACGCCGAAGCGCGCTCACGGTCAATGGGTATCCCAAAGCAGTCACGCCGAAGCGCGCTCACAGTCAATGGGTATGTAGAGAATGCCAAGCAGTGTCCCTCTCCCAAAGCAGTCACGCCGAAGCGCGCTCACGGTCAATGGGTATCCCAAAGCAGTCACGCCGAAGCGCGCTCACAGTCAATGGTATGTAGAGAATGCCAAGCAGTGTCCCTCTTCCAAAGCAAGCGGATCGCAGTCAAAGAGTTTTTAGAGAGTGTCAAGCAGCGTACCTCTTCCAAAGCAGTCACGCCGAAGCGCGCTCACAGTCAATGGGTATGTAGAGAGTGCAAGCAGTGTCCCTCTTCCAAAGCAGTCACGCCGAAGCGCGCTCACGGTCAATGGGTATCCCAAAGCAGTCACGCCGAAGCGCGCTCACAGTCAATGGGTATGTAGAGAATGCCAAGCAGTGTCCCTCTCCCAAAGCAGTCACGCCGAAGCGCGCTCACGGTCAATGGGTATCCCAAAGCAGTCACGCCGAAGCGCGCTCACAGTCAATGGTATGTAGAGAATGCCAAGCAGTGTCCCTCTTCCAAAGCAAGCGGATCGCAGTCAAAGAGTTTTTAGAGAGTGTCAAGCAGCGTACCTCTTCCAAAGCAGTCACGCCGAAGCGCGCTCACAGTCAATGGGTATGTAGAGAGTGCAAGCAGTGTCCCTCTTCCAAAGCAGTCACGCCGAAGCGCGCTCACGGTCAATGGGTATCCCAAAGCAGTCACGCCGAAGCGCGCTCACAGTCAATGGGTATGTAGAGAATGCCAAGCAGTGTCCCTCTCCCAAAGCAGTCACGCCGAAGCGCGCTCACGGTCAATGGGTATCCCAAAGCAGTCACGCCGAAGCGCGCTCACAGTCAATGGGTATGTAGAGAGTGCCAAGCAGTGTCCCTCTTCCAAAGCAGTCACGCCGAAGCGCGCTCACGGTCAATGGGTATCCCAAAGCAGTCACGCCGAAGCGCGCTCACAGTCAATGGGTATGTAGAGAGTGCCAAGCAGTGTCCCTCTTCCAAAGCAGTCACGCCGAAGCGCGCTCACGGTCAATGGGTATCCCAAAGCAGTCACGCCGAAGCGCGCTCACGGTCAATGGGTATCCCAAAGCAGTCACGCCGAAGCGCGCTCACAGTCAATGGTATGTAGAGAGTGCCAAGCAGTGTCCCTCTTCCAAAGCAGTCACGCCGAAGCGCGCTCACGGTCAATGGGTATCCCAAAGCAGTCACGCCGAAGCGCGCTCACAGTCAATGGTATGTAGAGAGTGCCAAGCAGTGTCCCTCTTCCAAAGCAGTCACGCCGAAGCGCGCTCACGGTCAATGGGTATCCCAAAGCAGTCACGCCGAAGCGCGCTCACGGTCAATGGGTATCCCAAAGCAGTCACGCCGAAGCGCGCTCACAGTCAATGGTATGTAGAGAGTGCCAAGCAGTGTCCCTCTTCCAAAGCAGTCACGCCGAAGCGCGCTCACGGTCAATGGGTATCCCAAAGCAGTCACGCCGAAGCGCGCTCACAGTCAATGGTATGTAGAGAGTGCCAAGCAGTGTCCCTCTTCCAAAGCAGTCACGCCGAAGCGCGCTCACGGTCAATGGGTATCCCAAAGCAGTCACGCCGAAGCGCGCTCACAGTCAATGGGTATTCAGTCAGAGTCACAGAAACCACGGCCTCAAGAGATGCAGCCGAGAACACCCGCTGCACCCGGTACTCTGCTCCCGGTCGAAGTCAGTTCCGGGAAGCGACAGTCGCGAGACACCAAAACAAAATCGAAGGATACTGTTTGGTACGCTTCGCTCCTGACGACGCTTGCACGAAATTAGCTGACATTAAACTTCCATTAAAGTTCGCTTGAAATTCCGGGGTTTGGTTGGAGACTTCTTCGTCGTCAAAAACGTATTACTCGGTGTGAAGAAAGACTACTGTTCTCCAGGGGGTTGGGGTTTTACGGTAGACTACTGTACAATGCAGAAGTGCTCGCCATATCAGGTACTTGCGGATTTCGCAGAGTGTAAGTTATTCTTGGCAATTTTTTAGGGTTCAATTTCGCTTTCTTGTAGGTGAAAAGACGGCGTCGACCCGCTGCTCACGTCGCTGCCGCTTCGCTTCAGCACCGCGGCAGCGCCCTTCCTCCCCAAGGCGGAGGCCTGCTGTGGAAACCCGCCAGCCCCAAGGGCCTCGCCGCCGGCCGACATCGCTTTCACTGTCCTCTTTGTCTTCTCTCTTTTTTTTTTTCTCGATGTATGTTTGCTTCCTAGCATGAGAGTGTAAGTTCTTAGAGATAAAGTTTTAGAGTTAAAGTTCGCTTGAAATTCCGGGGTTTTGTTGGAGACTTCTTCGTCGTCAAAAACTTATGATTCGGTGTAAAGACGGCGTTTCCAGCCGTGAAAACAGTCTTTTTACCTGCCGCGGGGTTTATTTTTCTACACGTAAGAAAGACTGCTGTTCTCCAGGGGGTTGGGTTTTTACGGTAGACAACTGTACAATGTAGGAGTGCTCGCCATGTCAGGTACTTGCGGATTTCGCAGAGTGTAAGTTATTCTT
The DNA here is from genome assembly GCA_030068145.1 of Diplonema papillatum. Classification (NCBI taxonomy): domain Eukaryota; phylum Euglenozoa; class Diplonemea; order Diplonemida; family Diplonemidae; genus Diplonema; species Diplonema papillatum. The sequence goes on along the minus strand of JAPJBO010000209.1, from coordinate 132,308 downwards.
GGCGTTTTTTTTAGGGTTCAATTTCGCGTTTTTAGAGTTAAAGTTCGCTTGAAATTCCGGGGGTTTAGGGTCTCCGTGTGACCGTTCTTGAATGGGTTCTCTTAGAGCAAGAAAGGGCTATGTGGTTACGGGTTGTTTTTGTAGGTGAAAGACGGCGTTTCCAGCCGCGAAAACAGTATTTTACACCTGTCGGCGTGGCTAATTTTCTACACGTAAGAAAGACTGCCGTTCTCCAGGGGGCTGGGTTTTCACCCAGTACCAGGTAGAAGTGCTCGCCATTCTCAGGGGTACGGATTTCGCTCGCATTTTGTCGGTTTCGGCCTTCCGGGTCTCGCACCATTCCAGACACCTGCGGATCAATATTTCGGTCTTCCACTGCGGCTGGGAGCAGCAGCGGAGGGCTTCTGCATCGTTGTGCTTTTTCAATGGCGGGAGAGAAGGAAAAGCCCCCACCCAGTACCATGTAGAAGTGCTCGCCATTTTCTCAGGGGTACTTGCGGATTTCGCTCGCATTTTGTCGGTTTCGGCCTTCCGGGTCTCGCACCATTCCAGACACCTGCGGATCAATATTTCGGTCTTTCACTGCGGCTGGGAGGAGCAGCGGAGGGCTGCATCATTGTGCTTTTTCAATGGCGGGAGAGAAGGAAAAGCCCCCACCCAGTACCAGGTAGAAGTGCTCGCCATTCTCAGGGGTACGGATTTCGCTCGCATTTTGTCGGTTTCGGCCTTCCGGGTCTCGCACCATTCCAGACACCTGCGGATCAATATTTCGGTCTTCCACTGCGGCTGGGAGCAGCAGCGGAGGGCTTCTGCATCGTTGTGCTTTTTCAATGGCGGGAGAGAAGGAAAAGCCCCCACCCAGTACCAGGTAGAAGTGCTCGCCATTTTCTCAGGGGTACTTGCGGATTTCGCTCGCATTTTGTCGGTTTCGGCCTTCCGGGTCTCGCACCATTCCAGACACCTGCGGATCAATATTTCGGTCTTTCACTGCGGCTGGGAGCAGCAGCGGAGGGCTGCATCGTTGTGCTTTTTCAATGGCGGGAGAGAAGGAAAAGCCCCCACCCAGTACCATGTAGAAGTGCTCGCCATTTTCTCAGGGGTCTCGCACCATTCCAGACACCTGCGGATCAATATTTCGGTCTTTCACTGCGGCTGGGAGCAGCAGCGGAGGGCTGCATCGTTGTGCTTTTTCAATGGCGGGAGAGAAGGAAAAGCCCCCACCCAGTACCATGTAGAAGTGCTCGCCATTTTCTCAGGGGTACTTGCGGATTTCGCTCGCATTTCGTCCCGGGTCTCGCACCATTCCAGACACTTGCGGATCAATATTTCGGTCTTCCACTGCGGCTGGGAGCAGCAGCGGAGGGCTTCTGCATCGTTGTGCTTTTTCAATGGCGGGAGAGAAGGAAAAGCCCCCACCCAGTACCATGTAGAAGTGCTCGCCATTTTCTCAGGGGTCTCGCACCATTCCAGACACCTGCGGATCAATATTTCGGTCTTTCACTGCGGCTGGGAGCAGCAGCGGAGGGCTGCATCGTTGTGCTTTTTCAATGGCGGGAGAGAAGGAAAAGCCCCCACCCAGTACCATGTAGAAGTGCTCGCCATTTTCTCAGGGGTACTTGCGGATTTCGCTCGCATTTCGTCCCGGGTCTCGCACCATTCCAGACACTTGCGGATCAATATTTCGGTCTTCCACTGCGGCTGGGAGCAGCAGCGGAGGGCTTCTGCATCGTTGTGCTTTTTCAATGGCGGGAGAGAAGGAAAAGCCCCCACCCAGTACCATGTAGAAGTGCTCGCCATTTTCTCAGGGGTCTCGCACCATTCCAGACACCTGCGGATCAATATTTCGGTCTTTCACTGCGGCTGGGAGCAGCAGCGGAGGGCTGCATCGTTGTGCTTTTTCAATGGCGGGAGAGAAGGAAAAGCCCCCACCCAGTACCATGTAGAAGTGCTCGCCATTTTCTCAGGGGTCTCGCACCATTCCAGACACCTGCGGATCAATATTTCGGTCTTTCACTGCGGCTGGGAGCAGCAGCGGAGGGCTGCATCGTTGTGCTTTTTCAATGGCGGGAGAGAAGGAAAAGCCCCCACCCAGTACCAGGTAGAAGTGCTCGCCATTTTCTCAGGGGTACTTGCGGATTTCGCTCGCATTTCGTCCCGGGTCTCGCACCATTCCAGACACTTGCGGATCAATATTTCGGTCTTCCACTGCGGCTGGGAGCAGCAGCGGAGGGCTTCTGCATCGTTGTGCTTTTTCAATGGCGGGAGAGAAGGAAAAGCCCCCACCCAGTACCATGTAGAAGTGCTCGCCATTTTCTCAGGGGTCTCGCACCATTCCAGACACCTGCGGATCAATATTTCGGTCTTTCACTGCGGCTGGGAGCAGCAGCGGAGGGCTGCATCGTTGTGCTTTTTCAATGGCGGGAGAGAAGGAAAAGCCCCCACCCAGTACCATGTAGAAGTGCTCGCCATTTTCTCAGGGGTACTTGCGGATTTCGCTCGCATTTCGTCCCGGGTCTCGCACCATTCCAGACACTTGCGGATCAATATTTCGGTCTTCCACTGCGGCTGGGAGCAGCAGCGGAGGGCTTCTGCATCGTTGTGCTTTTTCAATGGCGGGAGAGAAGGAAAAGCCCCCACCCAGTACCATGTAGAAGTGCTCGCCATTTTCTCAGGGGTCTCGCACCATTCCAGACACCTGCGGATCAATATTTCGGTCTTTCACTGCGGCTGGGAGCAGCAGCGGAGGGCTGCATCGTTGTGCTTTTTCAATGGCGGGAGAGAAGGAAAAGCCCCCACCCAGTACCATGTAGAAGTGCTCGCCATTTTCTCAGGGGTCTCGCACCATTCCAGACACCTGCGGATCAATATTTCGGTCTTTCACTGCGGCTGGGAGCAGCAGCGGAGGGCTGCATCGTTGTGCTTTTTCAATGGCGGGAGAGAAGGAAAAGCCCCCACCCAGTACCATGTAGAAGTGCTCGCCATTTTCTCAGGGGTACTTGCGGATTTCGCTCGCATTTCGTCCCGGGTCTCGCACCATTCCAGACACTTGCGGATCAATATTTCGGTCTTCCACTGCGGCTGGGAGCAGCAGCGGAGGGCTTCTGCATCGTTGTGCTTTTTCAATGGCGGGAGAGAAGGAAAAGCCCCCACCCAGTACCATGTAGAAGTGCTCGCCATTTTCTCAGGGGTCTCGCACCATTCCAGACACCTGCGGATCAATATTTCGGTCTTTCACTGCGGCTGGGAGCAGCAGCGGAGGGCTGCATCGTTGTGCTTTTTCAATGGCGGGAGAGAAGGAAAAGCCCCCACCCAGTACCATGTAGAAGTGCTCGCCATTTTCTCAGGGGTACTTGCGGATTTCGCTCGCATTTCGTCCCGGGTCTCGCACCATTCCAGACACTTGCGGATCAATATTTCGGTCTTCCACTGCGGCTGGGAGCAGCAGCGGAGGGCTTCTGCATCGTTGTGCTTTTTCAATGGCGGGAGAGAAGGAAAAGCCCCCACCCAGTACCATGTAGAAGTGCTCGCCATTTTCTCAGGGGTCTCGCACCATTCCAGACACCTGCGGATCAATATTTCGGTCTTTCACTGCGGCTGGGAGCAGCAGCGGAGGGCTGCATCGTTGTGCTTTTTCAATGGCGGGAGAGAAGGAAAAGCCCCCACCCAGTACCATGTAGAAGTGCTCGCCATTTTCTCAGGGGTACTTGCGGATTTCGCTCGCATTTCGTCCCGGGTCTCGCACCATTCCAGACACTTGCGGATCAATATTTCGGTCTTCCACTGCGGCTGGGAGCAGCAGCGGAGGGCTTCTGCATCGTTGTGCTTTTTCAATGGCGGGAGAGAAGGAAAAGCCCCCACCCAGTACCATGTAGAAGTGCTCGCCATTTTCTCAGGGGTACTTGCGGATTTCGCTCGCATTTCGTCCCGGGTCTCGCACCATTCCAGACACTTGCGGATCAATATTTCGGTCTTCCACTGCGGCTGGGAGCAGCAGCGGAGGGCTTCTGCATCGTTGTGCTTTTTCAATGGCGGGAGAGAAGGAAAAGCCCCCACCCAGTACCATGTAGAAGTGCTCGCCATTTTCTCAGGGGTCTCGCACCATTCCAGACACCTGCGGATCAATATTTCGGTCTTCCACTGCGGCTGGGAGCAGCAGCGGAGGGCTTCTGCATCGTTGTGCTTTTTCAATGGCGGGAGAGAAGGAAAAGCCCCCACCCAGTACCATGTAGAAGTGCTCGCCATTTTCTCAGGGGTCTCGCACCATTCCAGACACCTGCGGATCAATATTTCGGTCTTTCACTGCGGCTGGGAGCAGCAGCGGAGGGCTGCATCGTTGTGCTTTTTCAATGGCGGGAGAGAAGGAAAAGCCCCCACCCAGTACCAGGTAGAAGTGCTCGCCATTTTCTCAGGGGTACTTGCGGATTTCGCTCGCATTTCGTCCCGGGTCTCGCACCATTCCAGACACTTGCGGATCAATATTTCGGTCTTCCACTGCGGCTGGGAGCAGCAGCGGAGGGCTGCATCGTTGTGCTTTTTCAATGGCGGGAGAGAAGGAAAAGGAACGGAAATCGACCGAGTAGCTGGCTCGAGTACACGAGAACGGGATGATGCATGATGAGAAACGCAACAGGGGGAAACCCTACGAAAATTTCGAGGTTTCTTACCCGGTTCGAATGTACTGGTGGGGGGGAGACTTGTATATTGTTTCGGCAGAAACCTCTCACGCATGACGGCATGCGGGCATCAAGCTTTCTTCGCACGCTCGGAGAACTCTATCTTCGGGGGGGTGTTTCTGGTTTGAAGCGGCTGGTCCAAGGCACAAGCCGTCGTTTATCGGGCTAGCAGACGACATTTCGTGGAAGGACGGCTCCAGGGGGGCGGACAGTTTCGAAGGCTAGGATGGTACCCCCGAAAACCGAAGTAGCGAAGTACGCAAGAACTCCGCACGAACTACGCGGGAAGCAGGTGGCACAAACCGTAGAAGCCCGTGCGGCAGGGAGTGGAGACGAGGTGATGCAAGGGGAAGCGCGAAGCGACTAGCCCGAACGGACCAACAAGACGCAAGACCAGGCGACCAAAAGAAGGAGGGGGACGCGACCCAGAGACCCGGGCTAAGTAGCTTGGAACTAGTGTGATGGACCTTTCTTCGGAGGTGCTCACGCACTCAAAGATCGACTTATACGCACAAACTACGCGAGTGTGATGGACCTTTCTTCGGAGGGGCTCACGCACTCAAAGATCGACTTATACGCACAAACTACGCGGGAACTCCGCGACACGAGGTAGGGTGCATGATATACACTACGCGCGTCGTCGTGCAAGTGGGAGGGGTTTCGTCGATGTCTGGAAGCGTGGATCCATGGGGAGTCGTTGCTCGGCGACCTGACGATGTGCCGCCATGTATTGGCGCAGCATCTCGTCCGCCAGCTCAACCCGAGTTTTCTCCCGGTTGAAGTTGTTTGCAAAAAGAACATTTCCGGAGTTGGGGCTTGCACTCATACACGTAGCAACGGACGATCAGCATCAACTGACCAAAAGTGATGAAAATGATAAGGCAAAAGTTTCTTGTTCTTCGCGTGTACAGGGTATAAACCTCTCTGGGGGGGGTTCCTGCATTAGCACTTTTTCGTTGGCTTCGTTTTCTCTTTCATGTGCAACCGTTGTTCCGGAAATGTTCCCGTCAGTACAGATGTACTAATAAAAAAAAAAAAAAAAAAAAAAGAAGAAATCCTCGAGGGGCTGCCGTGTGCCTACTTCGAAGGAGGCTAGAGGGGGGAGAAAGCAATAAATATTATAAAGTGGGTATTTTTTTTGTTGTTGAACGCTTGCGCTCGCCACTGAACCCAGATTCACCTGTGTTTCGTGTGGGCTACAGCACATTTACCTCCTTTGATATTTCGCAACTGGCAGTCTCCTCAAGCATTTCCTACAAAGCAGGTGCGTATACAAAAAAAAAAAAAACGAGTGACAATGTGAGCAAGGCTACTATGAACCATCATCCCGTGTGTGAGCAGGTGTTATTGTTTTCGCGTTTCTTTTAAGCATTGAGCAGCTGCCACAACGGCAGGGTATTGCAGAGGTGCCATCGTCTCGCGGAACAATAGAGTCACGTACATCGTAGAGATGCATTCGAATTCTTGGGAGGGAGCAACCAGCAAATGGCAAAACCTTGCACGTTTGCTGCGGGTTCGTGGCGAACCACTTTTTGCATCGGGGGCAATGCTGCGGCTGTTTGAGGGGCGCAGTCACAGATTGCGGCCGCTGACTGCATTGCGTCCGTCCCAGTTGAAACGTCGAAGCTCGCGCCTCGATTCGTTGTCTTCTGGACCGAACCTCAGTCTGACGAACAGCGGTGAGGGCACCTTCGGGAGCTTGAAATGTGAACAGTTCTTGAGTCGCCTTAGATGCAGTCTCCTCTGCGAGAATAGTAACGAGAACAGTCTTTGAGTTTCAGTATTGCAGTCTCAACGAGAAAAGTCCTTGAGTCGCAGAGGTGCTCAACGAGAACAGTCATCGAGTCTCAGAGATACAGTCGCAACGAGGATAGTCCCTGAGTCGCAGAGATGCAGTCGCAACGAGGATAGTCCCTGAGTCGCAGAGATGCAGTCTCAACGAGCTGTCTTGGGAAACTAATGATGCAGTCCCGGCAACGAATAAACGCTAAAAAGAAATGCACTACGCCGCTGTGACTATGGGGGGTACTGTGAACGCCGAGTGTTAGGACAGCGCGGATTGATGTCGTGGACCGGACACCGTGCTTTGTACACGGTTGCAACGTCGAGGCTCGTGTCTCGATTCGTTTTTCAACCTGTCCGAAGCACGCGGGTGCCCAAGATCTTAACGATGTGCGGTGTGAGCACTTGATCCGGGGGCTGGAGAAGCTTGCTTTCTCTGTTTGCGAGTATCTCCAGCAGCAGCCATGGAAGCGTTCTTCTTGGCCATCGGTGCGGTTTGCTTGTTCTTAACTCCTCAACAGTGGCCATCGAAGTGTCTTGCCTGCTATGCGTAGGAACATAGGAGCATCATAGTCGGCACATCGGGCAGTCGTTGCTGCCGTCGCAAACAGGATACATGCACTGCGGCGCTCCACCCAAGGTGTCAGGCCAACGGAGAAGAACCGGTAGGAGTTCCATTGAGCGCCAAAACACCTCGTGAGGACACGTCCGGCGCTCCTGGCCTGAAGTTGATCTACCTTGCATCTTCGTCGCCAACAGCAACCACAGGAGTGTCGTGCTTGCTCTTGCAGCGCTGCTTGCTTGCCTCTTGTTTGGAAGCCTCCTCAGCAGTGGCCATGGGGGCGTTTTGCTCTTGGTTGTTCGGTTTGAGCACTTCGTCGGGGTTTCCCGCGGTTGCGGCTGTGAGGTTGGCTTGCCTGCTGTGCTTCGGAACGAACGGACACGCCTGGGGTGCCGGAAGTTTGCTCTACCTTGCATCATCGTCGCCAACAGCAGCCATAGGTGTCTTGCTTGCTCGTGAGATCCGCCTCGTGCTTGGAAGCCTCCTCAGCAGTGGCCATGGGGGTGTCTTGCTCGTGGTTGTTCAGCATGAGAGCTTCCTCGGCGGTGGCCGTGACGGGAGTGTCTTGCTTCGTGTTCTGCTTGGAACCCTCTTCAGCAGCGGCAGTGACCATGGGGGCGCCTTGCACTTCCAGCCGGCGATATGCGGGGTGCGAAGCCTCCTCAGCAGTGGCCATGGGAGTGTCTTGCTCGTGGTTGTCCGTGGCCGTGATGGGAGTGTCTTGCTCGTGGTTGTTCGTGGCCGTGATGGGAGTGTCTTGCTTCGTGTTCTGCTTGGAAACCTCTTCAGCAGCGGCAGTGACCATGGGGGCGCCTTGCACTTCCAGCCGGCGACATGCGGGGTGCGAAGCCTCCTCAGCAGTGGCCATGGGAGCGTCTTGCTCGTGGTTGTTCGGTTTGAGCGCTTCGTTGGGGTTTCCCGCGGTTGCGGCCGCTTGCCTGCTTTGCTTCGGAACGAACGGACACGCCTGGGGTGGGGTCGGGACAGCCGGCAGGATCAGGTCCTTGTCGTCGCTGGCGTCGTAGATGGTCCAGCGAGCGAACGCTTCCTGCAGCACGGCTTGCATGCCGGCCTCGTCGAGCTTCGCGACAGCCCGCGCCAGCGCCTCTTTCTGCACGTGCAGCACCGGGTTGCTCGGTTGGAACACCATGCAGCAATCGGCGGTGTCGTAGAGCTTCGTGAACTCGTAGAACCCGAGCTTCTCGCAGGCGAAGTGACCAGTTAGCCGTCGAGTCGTTCTACCTTGCATCTTCGTCGCCAACAGCAGCCATAGGGGTGTCTTGCTTGCTCTTGAGATCTGCCTCTTGCTTGGAAGCCTCCTCAGCAGTGGCCATGGGAGTGTCTTGCTCGTGGTTGTTCGTGGCCGTGATGGGAGTGTCTTGTTTCGTGTTCTGCTTGGAAACCTCTTCAGCAGCAGCGGCGGCCATGGGGGCGTCTTGCTCTTGGTTCGGTTTGAGCGCTTCGTTGGGGTTTCCCGCGGTTGCGGCCGCTTGCCTGCTTTGCTTCGGAACGAACGGACACGCCTGGGGTGGGGTCGGGACAGCCGGCAGGATCAGGTCCTTGTCGTCGCTGCCGTCGTAGATGGTCCGGCCAGCGAACGCTTCCTGCAGCACGGCTTGCATGCCGGCCTCGTCGAGCCTCGCGACAGCCCGCGCCAGCGCCTCCTTCTGCACGTGCAGCACCGGGTTGCTCGGTTGGAACACCGTGCAGCAGTCGGCGGTGCCGTAGAGCTTCGTGTACTCGTAGAACCCGAGCTTCTCGCAGTCCGCGATGATCGCGTCCTTCGCCGAAGTGACCAGCGGCCGGGCGGTGAACAGGTCCGAGTAGCCGTCGAGTGTCGCCATGTTGCTGAGAGTCTGGCTCGCCACTTGGCCCAAGTTGTCCCCCGTGCAAAGCGCCCGAAACCCGTGCTTTGCTGCCACCATTTGCGACAGTCTGAACATGTACACTCTGTACAACACCGTCCGGTAGCTCGGGCTGACGCCGGCTGTGTCTACGATCGTCTCCTGTATCTTCGCGAACGGAACGACGAAGAGCCTGCCCGCGGGCTCCTGGTACCGGTTGAGAACGCCTTGGATCTTCCGTATCTTGAGCACCACCTCGCGGCCGACGTAGGGGTACCCGTCGAAGTGCACGAACGAGACGTGGCAGCCCCGCCGCATCATCTTGTGGCAGGCGACCGGCGAGTCGTGCCCGCCGGACAGCAGGCCCAGCACCTTCGCGTTGTCGTCGACGGCCGAAGGCAAGCCGCCTTCTCCGCGTTCCACGTCGCCGGACACAAAGACTAGTGTCACGTCCTGCCGCACGCGCACCTGTTGTGTTGGACAGTTTTCAGAGTGTTGGTTTCGATAATATTGCTTGTGTTCGGAACTTTCAACTTTCTTCCAAAAAGTCGTTTCCTCGTTTCTTCCGGAGATGAAATAGTTGGTCATGATGCTGTTGCAGGTTCACCTACAGCAACCTTGTTATATGACTGCTTTCAGTTCAAGAAGCCGGTGTTTTTGAGTCTCCGGTCGACCGTTGAGGCGGGGGTATGGCATGGGTGGATACAAGCGGTTGCAGCGATGAGGGGTGCCAGTCGAAGTGCACGAACGAGACGTGCGCATCATCTTGCGGCAGGCGACCGGCGAGTCGTACCCGACAGCATCGCGTTGTCGTCGACGGCCGAAGGCAAGCCGCCTTCTCCTACACGTGCTACCGAGAACCGTGGCTGGAACGGAAACCCCGCCACAACAATGCAGTCTTTCAGGGGAGGGTGATGTCCTTTTTTTCCACCGTCAAGGGCGGTACTTGCACGGACGTCGGATGAACCACATCGGCTCAATGAGCCAAACAGGCAAAGCATACTTCAATGTGGACCAATGGCTTCTTGAGATTCACCACCAGGGGCACCTTGTACTCCAGCAGTTGTGTGCTACGCACCTGTATTAGTTCGGTTTGCATATAATGCGTTAGCACCAATTTATCAGCTGTTCGGCGGTATTATGGGTCATATAAATCGTTTGAGTCATCTGCGTCAGCTACACGGGTCATGTGCGTCATATGGCCTACACGGATCACGTGCGTCATTTGGGTCATGTGCGTCATATGGGCTACACGGGTCACGTGCGTCATTTGGGTCATGTGTGTCATGTGGGCTACACGGGTCACGTGCGTCATTTGGGTCATGTGCGTCATATGGCCTACACGGGTCACGTGCGTCATTTGGGTCATGTGCGTCATATGGGCTACACGGGTCACGTGCGTCATTTGGGTCATGTGCGTCATATGGCCTACACGGATCACGTGCGTCATTTGGGTCATGTGCGTCATATGGGCTACACGGGTCACGTGCGTCATTTGGGTCATGTGTGTCATATGGGTTACACGGGTCACGTGCGTCATTTGGGTCATGTGCGTCATATGGGCTACACGGGTCACGTGCGTCATTTGGGTCATGTGCGTCATATGGCCTACACGGATCACGTGCGTCTTTTGGGTCATGTGCGTCATATGGGCTACACGGGTCACGTGCGTCATATGGGTCATGTGTGTCATATGGGTTACACGGGTCACGTGCGTCATTTGGGTCATGTGCGTCATATGGGCTACACGGGTCACGTGCGTCATCGGGTCATGTGTGTCATACGGGCTACACGGGTCACGTGCGTCATGTGGGTTATTTCGGATAGGTCATCTTGGTCATGTGGGTCACATGCGTCATTTTGTCACAATCTGATTTGTTCTTCGCTTACACCACCGTTTGTTGCTTTCTCACTCAGGACTTTGACCTGTTGTGTTTGTGTGATTTGTCGTGTAGGGGGTAGACCCGCATGACCTCACGTCCGTTCAACACGTGGTTCGGTAGTTACAGCACTCGGGATCCCTTCTGTTCTTTGTCGGGCAGCATTGTCGAGCATTTCCTTTCAAGCTGGCGCTTGTGTTAATATTCTCCTCCTTGGTGTGCGTCTCGTGCTGCAATTAGCTCCAGTCTCAGTGCCGCTGCGTAAAAGGGTAAGTAGAAACGAACCAACTGTTAATGATCTTCGTGTGTTTGCCACATTTCCATCGTGGCGCCTCAGGACACGGAAAGCTAGGGGGCGGGATGGTGAGTAAGCAAGAGCGTGAGCGGTTGTGTGATGGAGCGAGAGGCCCTGTTTCACAGTATATCATTAGTCGGTTAATATTAATCTTCTAAGACTAGCGTCTTATACGACAAAAAAAAAAGCCACACCAGGTTGCTCCCGAGGACGCGGTTGATCTCCTCTGCCCCAATCGGGAACGCCTTGTCACCGCGGCGTGCGCGCACTCCGAACGGGACGGCCGCGAGCGCGGGATCCGCCGCGATTGCCCTTCGGTAGTGCCGGCTGAACGACTCGAACACCCGCTGCCGGAGCGAGTCCCATTTGGGCGGCGCCATCAGGACGGGCACGATTGTGAGCAGGCCGGACACCTCCTTCAGCAGCTTAAGCACCGTCTCGTACTCCTGCGTTTTCGATTGTTTACGACGTTATTAGTACTGCTCTGCAGTCTGCAACCGCGAAGAGCGCTACACGTGCTACACCGAGAACCGTGGCTGGAACGGAAAACCCGCCACAACAATACAGTCTTTCAGGGGAGGGTGATGTACTTTTTATCTTTCGAGACATTGCAATGTGTTCCAAAAATGTAAGCCTGAGCAATGAGCGAACCAACACCAAACTGCAGTTTCATGTCACTGTCACAGTTTACTTGTCCGTGCTTCACATGGAGATCCCTAACTCAAGACGTACCAGGTGAAAAAGAAGAAGAACAACCTGAAGAGAGGCCTGGAACTCGGCCTGCTCAAAAAAAAAAAAAAAAAAAAAAAAGCGTACACAAAAAAGGAAAGAGAACAAGGCAGGTGTGGATGCGTCAACGCAACAGTTTTGAAAGGAAAGCGAAAGAGCGAAGGCATATTTTTCTATATGCACCTGCTTTGTAGGAAATGCTTGAGGAGACTGCCAGTTGCGATAGATCAAAGGAGGTAAATGTGCTGTAGCCACAGGTAAACCTGGGTTCAGTGGCGGGTGTAGGCGCAAGTACGCAGGCAGAGTGTTCATGCTGAGCAGGGCTGCTGTTCTGTGCATGAGTGCACGAATAGGAGGGTGGGAATAGCAGTGCTGTGCTCAACTGAACAGCACGGAGCGACGCACGTGCCAGAATATGTGTACAGTGCTTTCAGGTCAAGAACGTCGACACCGAGCTTGCCTTGGGACACCTGCGCTATTGTGAGCAGATGTGCCGCCCCCAACAAAACGCAGCTTGCAAAGTTTGAGCATCCGCCTCTTTTAACTTGGTTTGCGGAACTCACCTGCCTTATGTAGTACGCTGCCAACTACTGCCGGTTCGTCTCCTCCCTGATAGACCCGTGATAGTTTGGGTTGGATTGCGAAGAATCTGTTGCGATAATCTGCATCACCGGCATTGCTGTTATTTCTTCGCACGTGATGCATCATGATTCCGCCTCTTCTCGCTCGTCTTGATAGCGCTCTCCAGGCAATTCCTTAAGGGAAAACACCGAAAACCCAAACCGCAAGCCACAAAAAACAGCCCGACTAGGACAGGAGATTCGGATCCAAATTTAATTACAACCGGTAGTCAACGTCTGATGCCAAATCCCAAACCCGCAAACCCGCAAACCCTTAATTAGAATTGGTAGTCAACGTTCAATTTCGGATTCCAAGTTTAATTACAATCGGTAGGGGAGAGGGGGGAGGTTGCACACGTCGGAGCGAATTCTCCTGGCAGGCATCGGGACGCGAGAGACCTTCGAGGTCGCGTCGAGGCCTCCTTTCGGGACATCTTCCTGGCGGATGAAGAACAGGAGCAGAAAGCCTGCCTGGGGGTACCCTTGCGGGGTCCACATGATGAGGTCCTGCGTCGCCGGGTCGGAGTCGAGCTTCCGCCGCAAGTTGTACACTTGCTTCTTTTCGAACGCTTTCCGGTTGGCCCCCTTCAGCACCAGCTCGCCGAATGTGACCATCACCGCGTCGCAACGTCCAACGCCTGCTGTGTATTTCAGCATTTGAAGAATATCCCCATTTGTCGAAAGTCATCCGGAGGCTCTGAAACTCTGGAGTTTCAAGTGAACGTTCGCTCGCATGGTATTGCAACTTGTGAACGAACGTAGCCGAAAGCCAGAGCTTGGCGCCTTGAACGCGTTAGCTGAGCCGGTCCGTCCCTATCTCTTGAAACTGCAACGAAGTGCCTGCCGCTGTTTATCGCAGTGAATCACGCTCCACCACGGTCTATCAGGTCCATCCCTAGTCCACCACGGTCTATCAGGTCCATCCCTAGTCCCTAGAGCTGCATCGAATTGCCCGGTGCTGTATTCTTCGGTCTATCATGGTTTATCAAGAGGGGATGGACCGGCTCAGCTAGGGGACATTTCAAAGTTACACGACGGAGTGACATCACCCGCGTGGCTTTACGCGTGACAGCAACTGTTTGTTCGTTTCTGATGGTTGCTTGGCCGGTGCCGTCTTCCCGATAGATTCTGCTTTTCAATCAAACCACAGCAAGTGTTAGCTCAGCATGTTAACTCAGAACATTTCCGAAGTTGGGGCTTGCACTGATAAACGAAGTAACGGACGATCAGCATCAACTGACCATGAGTGATAGAAATGATAAGGCAAAGGTTTCTTGTTCTTCGCGTGCACAGGGATAAACCTCTCTCGGAGAGGTTTCCTGTATGAGCATTTTTTCGTTGGCTGTTTCATGTGCAACCTATGCTCCGGAAATGTTCCCATCAGTACAGATGTACGATCGAGAATAGTTGAGTTGCAGCTCTTGACAAAGATAGATGGAAAAAAGAAGGTGCTTTTATTCTTCGCTTTTTCTCACGAACGGGGGGGGTCGGTCCTGCTTTTGGCTTTGTAGGTTCTCCCGACTCCTCAATTCGTGGTTAGCACAAACTCAAGAGGTCTAGTCAACTATTCCCTGCAGTATTGGCATACTTTCAAGAAAAGAAAGGCTTTGCTACCTGCGGCCGCCGCGTCCGCTGCTTGCTTGAAGGCGGCAGCTACGTCCTCGGGCGATCCGAAGTCGATCGTCTCGGGGTGCTTCACCGGGGCTGGCTGCGCGGCCGCCCGCTTCTCCTTCCTGGTTGTGTATTGTCCCTTCGACCGCCATTCTGTCGAGCGGTTGCCTTTGCCGTTGCCCTTGTCCTTGCTATTGCCCTGCTCGCTCGCCGCTGCGCCGTTCTGTCGTGTTCGGGCTAAATAGGTGTGACATCGGTTGGAATTGGGGCGATCCACCTATTTTCTAGCAGAAAGAATCACAGAATTCCAAATCAATTCACAACTTTTCACAACTTTTCGTCGTCTTGTTGCGTTAGTGGGGAGTCATTTGCAAGCAAATGAGTACCACACTATGCCAGCTTTTCGCTACGTGACTCCAGAAGGGTCACTTTTTCCGCGCTTTCGGCGCGGCGCAACTCTAGTCGGTTGCAACTGTTGTTGGCAGTTGCTCACGATCTCATAATCCGAAAAGGAATCGGAGTCCTCGCTTTCTCGTTTGCGCCGATAGGCACGCCGCGATGCGGAGGACGTGAGTAGCCGGGAAGAGACGGCGGGAGGGCGCGTTCGTTGTGTGACCCGTGGAGGGCCGGAACCAGAATCAGAAAAAGAGCCCGAGTCAGGGCCTGCCATCGAAGAGGGCCGGGCGGGGCCGGGTGGGCGCGGTGTGTTCGGGCCGGCGAGGCCAGTGCCGTCGTCGCCGAGATCGGGCGTCGTCGTCGTCGTGCGCGCAGCGCGGCTGCGGGAGAGGCCGTGGGGGTGCATGGCGCGGGTCGCTTCCTGCCTGCTGGCGGGGGGGCGCGCTTCGGGGGCGACTTCGTCGTCCGCCTTCTCCGGCCACGGCTGGTAGGTGTCCCCGGTGGGGACGGCGCGCGCCGCTTCCGGCCTGTGAGGCCGTCGCTCTCGCCGCGACCGCCACCGCCGCCGCCGCCGCGACCGCCACCGCGTGCGCCGCCGCGTGCGCGGCCGCGACCAGTGCCGCGGCCGCCGCCACCGTCTCCGCCACTGTCGTCTCCGCCGCCCCGGCCGCCGCGGCCGCGGCCACGGCCGCGGCCGCCATGACCACCGCCACCCCCGTCGCCACTGCTGTTGTCGCGGCCAGCACCACCCCTGTGATGCCCCCGTCCGCAGCACGCGTCGGCGTTCGGGCAGGTCCCGCATCGCGTCAGCCGATGCGCCCGGCAGCATTGAATGCGCAGGCCGTCGTCCGGGCGGTGGTGCACCTGGCAGCACTGGTCAACTACAAGGCTGTAGTTTCTTCGCATGCCAGTGCACACCGCGCACTTCTGCTTTGCGCAGGCATCACAACTTTTCGTCGTCTTGTTGCGTTAGTGGGGAGTCATTTGCAAGCAAATGAGTACCACACTATGCCAGCTTTTCGCTACGTGACTCCAGAAGGGTCACTTTTTCCGCGCTTTCGGCGCGGCGCAACTCTAGTCGGTTGCAACTGTTCTTGGAAACTTGCTCACGATTTCATAATCCGAAAAGGAATCGGAGTCTTCGCTTTCTCGTTTGCGCCGATAGGCACGCCGCGATGCGGAGGACGTGAGTAGCCGGGAAGAGCCGGCGGGAGGGCGCGTTCGTTGTGTGACCCGTGGAGGGTCGGAACCAGAATCAGAAAAAGAGCCCGAGTCAGGGCCTGCCATCGAAGAGGGCCGGGCGGGGCCGGGTGGGCGCGGTGTGTTCGGGCCGGCGAGGCCAGTGCCGTCGTCGCCGAGATCGGCGCGTCGTCGTCGTCGTGCGCGCAGCGCGGCTGCGGGAGAGGTCGTGGGGGTGCAAGGCGCGGGTCGCTTCCTGCCTGCTGGCGGGGGGGCGCGCTTCGGGGGCGATTTCGTCGTCCGCCTTCTCCGGCCACGGCTGGTAGGTGTCCCCGGTGGGGACGGCGCGCGCCGCTTCCGGCCTGTGAGGCCGTCGCTCTCGCCGCGACCGCCACCGCCGCCGCCGCCGCGACCGCCACCGCGTGCGCCGCCGCGTGCGCGGCCGCGACCAGTGCCGCGGCCGCCGCCACCGTCTCCGCCACTGTCGTCTCCGCCGCCCCGGCCGCCGCGGCCGCGGCCACGGCCGCGGCCGCCATGACCACCGCCACCCCCGTCGCCACTGCTGCTGTCGCGGCCAGCACCACCCCTGTGATGCCCCCGTCCGCAGCACGCGTCGGCGTTCGGGCAGGTCCCGCATCGCGTCAGCCGATGCGCCCGGCAGCATTGAATGCGCAGGCCGTCGTCCGGGCGGTGGTGCACCTGGCAGCACTGGTCAACTACAAGGCTGTAGTTTCTTCGCATGCCAGTGCACACCGCGCACTTCTGCTTTGCGCAGGCATCGCAGACCGACTGCGTGCGGAGCAGAGGGTCCGCCTGCGCAGCCGGTACAAGCACGGGAAGGCGCGGGCGTTGCGGCAGAGGGGTGGGCACGTCCCAGCGCAGCGAACGCTGTGCCCGCCGCGCCGCGTCGTACTGCGGGAACACGTCCCCGCCCCAGTTCTTCCCGTCCCCGGCAGCTGCCCGCGGAAAGCTCGCCTCCAGCACCCCGTGCGTCTCCTCGCCCCCGGCGAAGCGTGGGCGAGGTGTCAATCCCCCCCACAGCATCGGCGCCCCCAGGGTCCTCATCGAGCCCACCCGGACCTTCCGCTCGGCAGGCAACGGCGACGGCAGCTGCAGGTCTCGGCACAGGCGGCACAATGTCGACAGCATCGTCCAGAGGGTCTTCCCCCTCTGGTTGGCGGCGAGCCTTCGTATTCCCGGGGGGGCAGGGACGTCGACCCCGGTGTGGACCTCGAAGTCCACTGCCAGCTCAACGCACGACACCTCGCCTGCGTTCGTCCACCTCAGTGCCGACAGCCAGCCCTTGAGCGCCCGCATCGCACGGCCGCCGTACGGCCATCTCGGCGGCTCATCCGGAAGGCGGTCGAAGTTGAACAGGTGTTGCACCGCCGGCAGCGGCGCAGCTGCGTGCCAGGGGTGCATCGGTTGCACCGCGGAGAGGCGGCGTCGCTCCGCCTCCACGCGTGCAGTGTACACCGCCGCCATGAGGCGGTGAAGGGCCGCGACCTCCACCCGCATTCCTTCGACAATTACCCCATGCACACGCGTGCAAGACGGCCACCTCGCCCGGTCCGCCCGCAGGAGTTCGGCGAAGCAAGGACGGCCGCGGATCTCGTCGTAGGCGGGGCACTCCCACCACAGGTGATCCGCTGTGTCCTGGACGCCCCGGTCGCAGTCCCTGCAGCCGCGGTCCAGCGGCGGACGCTGAGGTTCCGAAGAGGAGGATTCGGAGGCGTGCTCGTCAAAGCTGCCTGTCGTATCAGAGGCGGTCGACGACACGGACGCCGAGGAGCTCGGCGACCCGTCCGACCCGGCCGCCCCTCCGTTCGCACGCGCATTCCGTCCCCACCGCGCTGCGAGAAACACACCCCCGGACAGGATCACCGCCAGTGCACGTTTCTCGCCAGCGTCAGCCGTCGCCAGGCGCAGCTCGTTCGTACGCCTGCAGTCCACCCCTGCCTGCACGCCGTCGTAAGACGGTCGTTGCCTCGCAAGCTGCGTCCAGGTCGTCTGCCGTAGCCGCGCCCGGATGGCGTGGTGCCTCTCGCCCCTCTCCATGTCGAGAAGCCGGCGGCCCTCGAGCGCCGCGGTCGCAAAATCGCGACCTTCGAAATCGATGCCCGCGACCGTGAAACCGTCAGAGATGGCGATCCCGACAGGTCCTAGGCGCGCCTCCGGCAACAACACACCGTGCCGGCTGTAAAGCCGGGCGATGTTCAGCATGCGGGCGTACACGCGGGGGAGCCTCTCGCACGTCGAAGTCGCACAGAATCCTGTACGGCCGAGCACCGGATCAAGCCGGTGACCCTTCGCCAGGATCGACAGCACCGCCGTCACATTCTCGACGGATGCTTCTCCCAAAAGCGCCCCTTACGACCCGCGTCCGCAGCCCCTTCAGGCGCGTCTGCGTGTACGTCTCGTAGGAGCACCCCGCAAGGACACTGCTGAGAACGTTCGAACTCGCCACCTCGCAGCGGACATCGAATGGAAGCTTCGAGGTGCTCAGCCTGTCAATCAGACCGTCATGTGCGCTCAGACGCGCATCGTTGGCCCGACTCGCTCGGACGCTCTCCACACTCGTTCGCACCCCGAGGATCTTCGCCGACGTCGCCGTCGGTATGGCCTCGCCGCCCACCTTCACCGCGCTGGCGTACGGCCGCCGCCGCGCTGCCGCGTCGTGCCCGCGGGGATCCCCATCGCCAGTGTCTTCGACATGTTCAGGCGCATCCCGGTCAGGGCACAGAACTGTGCGACGACGTCGACCGCCTGCTGCAGCTCGGACTCCACGGACGCGAAGAGCGTGGCATCATCCGCCAGCGACTCCGAAGACACCTCCGGCACGCGCACCGACACCGCGCGGAGCACTACCGACAAAGCGCGTTGATGAGTATGACCGAAAGTGGGCACCCCTGCAGATACCATTGGTGACCTCGAACTCGGAGCCCACGCCGAGCGGCAGCTTGAACCGTCGCTTCATGCCGCGGTACATGGCGCGCAAGGGGCGCAAGATGCGCGCGTCGAGACCCATCTCCTCTGCAAGACTGAGAACGATACCCTGCGGAACCCGGTCAAAACATTTCGCGAAGTCCAGCGCCACCATGTACAGCGATTTCGTCTCGTCCAGCAGCGTCTCCTCGATCAACGTCGTCAGCTCCATGAGGACGTCGTCCGTTCTGATGCCCCGAGCGGAAGCCATGCTGTGTCGGTAGCACCCAGCCCTCCTGCCACTCCATGACGTCTTGCAAACGCCTGCAGGCCCACAACCGATAGACGCAGCTCGTCACGGTGATTGGCCGCAAGTTCGTTGGCGAGGTGTCGTCGGTCTTTGGTATGAGCGACACCAACGACGTCAGCATACCCTTCGGCCACTCCCCTCGCTCCTCTACCAGATTGAAGAGCGTCGCGAACCCGTCCAGCAGCTCGTCGGGCAGGGCCTTCAGCTCGTCCAAGCGCCAGCCGTCCACCCCACACGCCGTAGTCTTCTTCTTCCGCTTGTTGAGCACATCCCGTAGCTCCCTCCCGGTCACATCCCGCAGGTCCATCTGGCGGCGGGGAATAAAACCCTCGAAGGCCCTGCGGAACACCTCGTACTCGGGCTCTGGGCGTCCTTCCCCGTACATGCGCAGGATCGGGTCCCACGCCTCCTGCAGCACCTCGTCCATCTCCTCGACGTTGGCGGTGAGCCGCCCGTCCGCTGTCCGCACCGCATCGGCCGCCTGCCCCGGACCCCCCCGTAGCATCGTCACAAGAGCCCGGCGATCCGTCCCAAACATCGTCAGCTGCCTCTCGTGTTGCTGCCTCTTCCGTACCCTCGCCGCAGCCGCGTTGTATCTCGCACTGCGCAGTCGTACGTCGTGCAAGTAAACGCGGGCGACCTCTGCGCTCGGCGGGTCGGAGGGGGGCGGCTCGCCGACCCCGCCGCCACGGATCACGGCGAGACAGCGCAGCCAGCACAAGCGGAGTTCTTGGGGCACCTGGAATGGTCCGGACGCTTCTAGGCGAGCTCGCTGGTAGACGTAGTGCTCCAGACGCCGGATCGCATTCCCGTGCCTCAGCTCCGTCTCGCACGCCACGCCCCGGTCCGGCGTACTCCTCGCCGCAACGCGAGTCATCTTCAGCTCCGAGTTACCGCGGCCGGTGTGCGCACGTCTCTCACAGGCAGGCATCCCGCTGCGGTCTAGCAGGTACTGCTCGCACATTGCGGAGAGCGCCATCCACGCCCCTTCGACGTCCCCCTCGCGGGCGGCGGCGCACACGGCATCCAGCCTCGGGACCTCGACGACCCTACCTGCCGGCTTCACGGGTATCGCTCGCGGCACGTTGAACCTCCATGTCTGCTGTTCGAACGCCTGCACCGCGAGTCGAATCCGGACGCAGCGGTGGCCCCTCACGCTCCCTACCCCGATCGTCTCGCATGCAACAAAGGCGGACGCGGCCGCGCGGTTCATCAGGGCGTAGTCGATGCGCGTGCCGGACGTGTTCGTGCCCGTGTAGGTGTTGGGCGGTCGTCCTCCCTCGCACGCCGCCTGCAGCTGCGCTGCGTCCGTCCACCCGTTGCTGAGGGCATGCCGAAGCGCCGGCGACCGCTCAACGTCCGTGTTGAAGTCGCCCATCACGACCGCCGGGGCCTGCCCCACCATGGCCTGCGCCTCGAAGAGGACCGTCTGCAGGAGCCGCTCCCGGGACGCCGCTGCCGTGTTCCCCGATGGGGCGTAGACGGCAAAGAAGTGTACGAACATCCGTCCGACCCCCGTCGCGATCATCGTGTGGATGACCCGGTTGCGCACTTCCTGCAGCGATTCGTTGGGCAGCAGGTGGGCCACCCCCGGCTGCCTGGCAAGCACAACGACTCCTCCCCCCTTCTGCCCGGAATGCGGGTTTCCGTGCGGACAGTGCTTGCTGCGCTTCGGCGGTTGCGGCGGCCCCCACAGCGTCTTCCACCTCGACCCGTCGACGGCGCACGGTCTCGCGAGATAGTCCGTCGCCTGCGTCTGCTGCAACTCGCCCATCGACGTCTCCAGCACCGCAATCGCGTCTGCGGGCGCCATCGCACGCACCTCGTCAATGTGCAGGGCCAGCGAGCCAACATTGACTGCAGCAAGAGTGAGATCGCGCGGGGGACCAGGGTTCGGGTGGACGTCCCCGCACCTCAAGAGCCGTTCCCCCGCGGCGTACGCATACTCACGGGCGTCGTGCTTCGACGGTAGCCACGCACATTCAACACGCTCACGCCGCGAGGCAACCCGGGAACCCACGCCCCGCGCGCGGTGCAGCATACGCGCGGCAACGTACCGGGCTGCGCCGGCCGGCCGACGGCGACGTCCGCGGCGGAAAGCCGCCGCGGCGGTCGAGGCGAGCGTTCGGCGCCCGGGGCCAGGGTTGGGATGCACATCCCCACATCGCATCAAGCGGGCTCCCGCAGCATCGCCGTCCGCGCGGGCGTCGTGGCTTGACGGCAGTCAGGCGCGCGAGCACGTGACACACACGCTGGCGCCGCACTCTTCGCACCTCCTCTGCATGCGGCCCTTCTGGATCGTCTTCTGACAATCGCCGCATTCAAACTCCGCTGGAGCCCGCACTCCATCGGACAGCTCGTGCCGGTGACCGGCCTTCTCACCCTCGACCGGCTCCTTCAGACGCTGGCGCGGGGGGGACAGCATCTCGACCACACCGGCCACAGCTCGCTGGATTAGCGACTGTCCCGCTTCCGCCGGCTGTGTCACCTCCTCGTGCTTCCGCTTGTTGGACGGAGCCGGCTCCGGATCCGTATGAACTTCGGCGGCGGGCAGCTTCATGCGCCGCCTCTGGCCGGGCGTCGTCGGGAGGGAGGAGGCGAGGCGCTTAGAACGCGGCCGCGGCATCTCGCCCTTGTCGTAGTCGTTGACGACAATGAAGGGCGACCCTTCCCTTTCGATGACGCGGAACGGCGGGCCGCCATCCCCCGTCACCACGCACGTCCGCGATCCGCTTCTCACGAAGGATGTCGTGACCGTCGCAGCCCAGCCAGCGAGCCTGAGCAGCATCTCGACGTCGGCCTCGTGTTCTCGCGCCCTGGCACCGGACACGAGGTACCGCAGTTTCGTTTCGAGCGGGGGCGCCGCGTGCTCACCAGCAGCCGCCCGCACGCGCGCCAGCATCCCCGAGCCGCGCGCCCGCAGCAGAAGACGTCTTCCACCAAGAACGACACCGCCCCCGGCCTCGCCGCACTTCTTCAACAACGCCAACGCGGTCTCCCGCGTCACGTCCGCATTTAATGCGACGACCGGCGTGGCGTCGCGCGCTTCCTTCCCGACTGGTCGCCAGAAGCAGCCATCCCTACCCGACCCCTGCAGGATGGCGTCCACGTGTCCCGCAGGTACGCGAACCAGGAGCTCTCGGCGGCCCTGCTGCGACGTCACGCCCCACATGGAGGCCGCTTCGAGGCGCGTCTGCGCCGAAGTCGCCTTCACCGCCCGGCGGCAGAGACGCGTCATCGCCGCGTGCGGGTCCTTCTCCACGCATGCCCACGTCTCTGCCGTCGCGTGCTTGCGTGCCACGGTGAGGACGAGCACCGCCGTGGCCGCGCCGGGCTTCTGTTCGCCTTCTGTCGCCGCCTGCCGGACCTTCCCTACCTTCCCGGCCTGCCGAACGTCCCCGTGCGTCCACAGGTGCATCCGCTGCACCACGCCTGTTTCCATGAGGACGTGGCGCGCCTCGCTCTTCTCGAACGGCTGTCGGCACAACACCGCGTACCGAACCTCCTCTGTCGCCAGCGCCGCAGCATCGACCGCCACGCCCATCGCCGTCTCGGCCTCATCGACGCTGGGTGCGACCCAGAGCCCCTCCTTCTTCGCCTCGAATGAGCACGACTCGAGGATCGGCACGTTCCAGTCGAAACTGTGCACGCCGCACACGGTCGCCTTGCGTCTGACGACGTCTACCCACTGCTGATGTTGCCGCTGCTGCGGTTGCTCTTGTTGTTGCGGTCGGTTCCGCCGTTGCTGTTGCGGTTGCTGTTGCTGCTGTGGCTGTTGTTGCTGCTGTTGCGGTTGCTGGTGCTGTTGCTGCTGCTGTTGTTGCTGTTGCGGTTGCTTCTGTTGCTGTCGCTGCTGTTGTTGTGGTTGCTGTTGTGCCTGTTGCCGCGGTTGCCGTTGTTGTTGTGGCTGTCGCTGCTGTTGCTGGTGCGGTTGCTGTTGCTGTTGTTGCTGTTGCTGCTGGTGCGGTTGCTGTTGCTGCTGCTGTTGCTGTTGCTGTTGCTGGTGCGGTGCTGCTGTTGCTGTGCTGTTGCTGTTGCGGTTGCTGTTGCTGTTGCTGTTGCTGTTGCTGTTGCTGTTGCGGTGCCCCTTCACGATCCTCGCCTTGGTACTTCGGCCGTCCTTGCGACAGCGCCGGTTCCCCCTGGCTCGTCTCGTCCCGCTGCTCTGCCTCCAGGAGGCTGATAGCCGCCTCCAGGAGCGTCAGCGCCACCCCTCGCTCCTTCTGGCCTCGAGCCGCCGCTGCTGCCCGGCTGGCCCGCTCCGCTGCTTCTCCGAGGCGGTCGAGCATCGACGATGGCGCCGCCGAAAGCGCCGCCATCGCCGTGATGTGTTCCCCCCGCTCCCTTGCCAGAAAAATCACATACAATAAAGTACAGAAACTGTAGCTTTTAAATCGTTGGTGGCAACTTTTCGTCGTCTTGTTGCGTTAGTGGGGAATCATTTGCAAGCAAATGAGTACCACACTATGCCAGCTTTTCGCTACGTGACTCCAGAAGGGTCACTTTTTCCGCGCTTTCGGCGCGGCGCAACTCTAGTCGGTTGCAACTGTTCTTGGAAACTACTGACGATTTCATAATCCGAAAAGGAATCGGAATCTTCGCTTTCTCGTTTGCGCCGGTAGGCACGCCGCGATGCGGAGGACGCGAGTAGCCGGGAAGAGCCGGCGGGAGGGCGCGATCGTTGTGTGACCCGTGGAGGGTCGGAACCAGAATCAGTAAAAGGGCCCGAGTCAGGGCCTGCCATCGAAGAGGGCCGGGCGGGGCCGGGTGGGCGCGGTGTGTTCGGGCCGGCGAGGCCAGTGCCGTCGTCGCCGAGATCGGCGCGTCGTCGTCGTCGTGCGCGCAGCGCGGCTGCGGGAGAGGCCGTGGGGGTGCATGGCGCGGGTCGCTTCCTGCCTGCTGGCGGGGGGGCGCGCTTCGGGGGCGACTTCGTCGTCCGCCTCCTCCGGCCACGGCTGGTAGGTGTTCCAGGTGGGGACGGCGCGCGCCGCTTCCGGCCTGTGAGGCCGTCGCTCTCGCCTAGGCTGCGACCGCCACCGCCGCCGCCGCCGCGATCCCCGCCGCGACCGCTGCCGCGACCGCCGCCGCGTGCGCGGCCGCGACCAGTGCCGCGGCCGCCGCCACCGTCTCCGTCACTGTCGTCTCCGCCGCCTCGGCCGCCGCGGCCGCGGCCACGGCCGCGGCCGCCATGACCACCGCCACCCCCGTCGCCACTGCTGCCGTCGCGGCCAGCACCACCCCTGTGATGCCCCCGTCCGCAGCACGCGTCGGCGTTCGGGCAGGTCCCACATCGCGTCAGCCGATGCGCCCGGCAGCACTGAATGCGCAGGCCGTCGTCAGGGCGGTGGTGCACCTGGCAGCACTGGTCAACTACAAGGCTGTAGTTTCTTCGCATGCCAGTGCACACCGCGCACTTCTGCTTCGCGCAGGCATCGCAGACCGACTGCGTGCGGAGCAGAGGGTCCGCCTGCGCAGCCGGTACAAGCACGGGAAGGCGCGGGCGTTGCGGCAGAGGGGTGGGCACGTCCCAGCGCAGCGAACGCTGTGCCCGCCGCGCCGCGTCGTACTGCGGGAACACGTCCCCGCCCCAGTTCTTCCCGTCCCCGGCAGCTGCCCGCGGAAAGCTCGTCCCCAGCACCCCGTGCGTCTCCTCGCCCCCGGCGAAGCGTGGGCGAGGTGTCAATCCCCCCCACAGCATCGGCGCCCCCAGGGTCCTCATCGAGCCCACCCGGACCTTCCGCTCGGCAGGCAACGGCGACGGCAGCTGCAGGTCCTGGCACAGGCGGCACAATGTCGACAGCATCGTCCAGAGGGTCTTCCCCCTCTGGTTGGCGGCGAGCCTTCGTATTCCCGGGGGGGCAGGGACGTCGACCCCGGTGTGGACCTCGAAGTCCACTGCCAGCTCAACGCACGACACCTCGCCTGCGTTGGTCCACCTCAGTGCCGACAGCCAGCCCTTGAGCGCCCGCATCGCACGGCCGCCGTACGGCCATCTCGGCGGCTCATCCGGAAGGCGGTCGAAGTCGAACAGGTGTTGCACCGCCGGCAGCGGCGCAGCTGCGTGCCAGGGGTGCATCGGTTGCACTGCGGAGAGGCGGCGTCGCTCCGCCTCCACGCGTGCAGTGTACACCGCCGCCATGAGGCGGTGAAGGGCCGCGACCTCCACCCGCATTCCTTCGACAATAACCCCATGCACACGCGTGCAAGACGGCCACCTCGCCCGGTCCGCCCGCAGGAGTTCGGCGAAGCAAGGACGGCCGCGAATCTCGTCGTAGGCGGGGCACACCCACCACAGGTGATCCGCTGTGTCCTGGACGCCCAGGTCGCAGTCCCTGCAGCCGCGGTCCAGCGGCGGACGCTGAGGTTCCGAAGAGGAGGATTCGGAGACGTGCTCGTCAAAGCTGCCGGTCGTATCAGAGGCGGTCGAGGTGGTGGCAACTTTTCGTCGTCTTGTTGCGTGGTGCACAACTTTGCAGACCTTTGCAGAGCTCTGCAGAACAATGTGTCAAACCTAATTATGAAAAGTTGCCCCACTAACGCAACAAGACGACGAAAAGTTGTGATTTTTTGTGCTAAAAAATAGGTGGATCACCCCAGGAATACTACATATTTACGCAGGGAAACGCTTCTGGAACACCGTTGGACATGAACCCTGTGGAGGTCGCTGGGTTAAGTCTCGGATGTTGTTCTGTCTGACAGTGACTGAATACGTGACAGCGATTGCCGCATCTCGTGAAGTGGTGAGGTGAAGTGGCGGTTGGGCTGCGACTACAACACATGGTGAGGTGAAGTGGCGGTTGGGCTGCGACTGCAACACCAGCTGCAGGAATACCTGCAGCGTATGTTTAGCTGCAGGCAGACGATGGTACCAAATGTTTGCAAACGTACGTTTTTGACAAGAACCCCATTTGACAAACGTGCAAAAAAAAAACGCAGCTTAGCCGGTCGATCCCTATCCCCTGGAACTGCATCGAATTGCCTGCCGCTGTTTTACCACGGTGTCCCACAGTCCACCCGGTTCATCCCTGCCCCCCTGAACCTGGACCTGGACCTGGACCATGGACGGGCAGAGGGGAGGAGTTTCTGCTCTTCGTATAGTCTGGCGAGAGCTGCCCAGAAGAAAGGGAGAAGTAACTGATGCCACGAGCGCAAGAGAATGTTGAGTGGCTGCCTTAACCCGGGGAAACGAGCTCGGGCGAGGTCGCCGGGGGTTAGGGAGGGTGGAAAAACTTGACAAAACCCCTCCCGGAAACCTGTATTGTTCGGGCGGCTTTATTTTGCAGACTCATGTTCTTTATACGGCATGGCGGGTCGGGATTTGTATCTTTCGTGGCACAAGTTGTTACTTTGGTACCAGGGAAAGCCTGCTACACGGGAGTCAAGCTTCACGTGTTCGGTACTGCAGAGCCACGGGTCTACGGGTCAAGTGGCTACCGATTTCCCAAACTAAAGCATCAAGGCTTGGCGCACCTTGGGGCTTGGCGCTCGCGCTGAACACAAGCTCGTCGAGACGGTCAGCCACAGGGCAGAGCGGACGGGGTTGTGGCACTGTGCTGCCTCCGACTCAAGCTTTGCAAGCTGTGGTTGACCGTCACGTTCCTGGACCAGGAGCGGCCTTTTTCTTTTTCTTTTTCTTCTTCTTCTTCTTCGTGGCACAAGTTGTGCAGTCGAGTGGTCTAGCTTGGGTTGCCGTTTACCTTTCTTGTTAGCAAGCACACGAGTGCGAGGTTTGAGGGCAGCAACGCTGCCGGTCCAAAATAAGCCAGGTAAGAAGTTCGACTTTTTCTTTGACACCAGCCACACCCTGAAGGCTGTGAGAATGTCTGTGTGTCGCTTGCCGACTTTTTTCGTGGTGCATCAAGGCAGTGAAACTGTGAACACATACCACCGCGTCCGCAGCTTTGCCGGGCGCCGGGGGCTCCTCGTTGGTCGGTGCCTCCTTCCGTTTTTTGGCCCCCGGCTCCGCCGCGCCTGCGGGGTCCGCGTGCTCCGCCGGCGACGCGCTCGCGGCCGCGGGGTTGTCCGCGGCGGCCGGCCCGGGCGGCGCGGCCGCCCCGGTGCTGCGGTGAGTGATCTCCTCGTTGTACTTCCGCTTGGACAGCTCGCGGGTCTGCGAGCCGGACAGCCGGGTGAGCACGTCGCGCAGGGCGGACAGGAGGCGTTCGACGTCGTTTTCCGTGGTGGACGGCCCGAACGAGAACCGAACGGCCGAGTGGTAGTCCTCCCCAGTGACCTTCAGCGACGAAATAACCTTGCTCGGTTCGTCGTTCTGACTAGAGCACGCGGCGCCGCTCGACACGTTCACCCCTTTATCCGACAGCATCGCGACCACATGCCTTCCCTGCATTCCCGGGAATAGCAGGTTCACGATCCCAGGGATGCCGACAGGCGGCTTCGACGACAAAACTCGGTACGTCACGCCCAGTTCGCCGCACAGCGACACGATCCCTTCCAGCAACACGCTCCCGATGCTTTCCAACCGCGAAGCCGTCTGTAGTCGGGTGCGGGCTTGGAGAAAAGGTAGCAGCAGACAAAATACTCGAGGGGCTGCCTGTGCGCTCATTTCGACGGAGGATCGAGGGGGAGAAAACTACACAACTGCAAAAGTCGGTCTTTTTTGTTGAACGCTTACGCCCGCCACTAAACCCAGATTTACCTGTGTTTCGCGTGGGCTGCAGCACATTTACCACCTTCCGACTGAAAATAGCTGGCGGCGCAAAATAAATTCCGAGATCGGAAAAAATAAATTCGTTTATTTGTCCGGCCTGTGTAAACACAACGGAATCCTGTCAAAAAATAAACGAAATTTATCGTCACGCTCCTCCAGCCATTTCCACCAGAGGGAATTTATTTTTCCCAATAAAAATAATTTATAGAATTCGATTTCAAGTGGCCCCTGTAGTACTGTACCTGTGGCGCGTCACGGTGTGTACTGCTATTCGAAGCTTGTCACTCATCATCGCCGTAGTTTGATAGACGTGCACACCGCCACCACAAGCCTATATCTCACCACCCTCCGTTCCCTTGTTTGCGTGCGCGGGGCAACGGTCCCAGGCACTCAGACACCCACAGGCACCGCAGAGCCCCAAAACCGGTGTTTTGGCTGAAACCGGCTTTTTTGCTCGGTCAGACAAAGTGCTAAAGTCCTCTGCACAAAATTGTTAGTATCAAAAAAAAAAAAAAAAAAAAACGGACCTCTCCCAGCTTCCCGACAGCCTCCGCGGCGGCGACCCACGACGCGATCTGGGAAGCGACGTCTTGCGTCGCTTTGAACGCCGCTGGCAGACTGTTCGCCTTCGCCGCCACCACGGCTCCCGTCCGCTTCGGGCCGCCGACCTTGTGGAAGGACAGCGTGACGGCGTCCGCCCGCCACGCCGGCAAATCGATGGGGATCTTGCCCAGGGTCTGGATGCAGTCCGCGTGGAATAGCGCCTTCGGCGTGAGCTCTCGCACGGCGGCGCCTACTTCGGCCAGCGGTTGAATGGCGCCGATTTCGTTGTTGGCGTGGTGCATCGAGACCAAAGCAACCCTCTCCCCGAACTCTGCCAGCTTCTCCCTGACGTACTGAACGCTGTACACGCCAGTAGCTGTGTCTATGGGGATGGGGTGCGTGACGTAACCCCTGGATTTCAGCTCGGCGGCTCTGTCCAGAAGGCTCGCGTGCTCGATCGATCCGACGAGCAAGACATCCCTGGCGACGCCACCCCCCAACCGCCGCGGGAGAACGGGGAGCATCGACTTCAGGACGAACTCGTTGGCGTCGGCGCCGCCGTCGGTGAAGTGGACGCCGGCTTCGGAGGGGGACGGGACGTTGGCGAAGGACAGGACCGCTTGCTTCAGGCGGGTGGACAGGGCGTGGGCGGCTTGTCCGGATGTGTGCGTCGAGTTGCTGTTCGCGGTGAGGAGCAGGTTCCCGACGACTTGCGCGGTCACCGCCTCGGGTGTCATCTCCGAAGAGGCGGCCTGGTCGAAGCTGACCGGGCGCACGGCGGCCTTCCGCCGGTGGTGCTCAGACACAACCCGCAGCACATCTTCGATCATCGCATCTTCCCCGGGAAACAGCGCCTTCAGCCGCTCCATGGCCGCACCCCTCCTCCCGTCCTATATGAAAGAATAAAGTAGAAAGTAGTAGCGGTACTGTAATAGCAGGTGCTGCAGTAGCAGTACCGTACATCGAACTTGATGTGTACCAGCAAATTCATGACGATGGACTGCACAAGTCGCTAGCTTTATGAAAACAATAACGGTAGTTGTTTTAGTAGTAGTTTGGCTTGTTTACTTGATATGCAGCAACAATCTATGACGACAGTAGTAGGTATGTGACAATCTACTTCGGGAGCAAAGCCTGGATCTATGGGGATGGAGTGCGTTACGAGAAGGCTCGCGTCCTCGATCGATCCGACCAGCAAGACATTTCTGGAGAAGAGCATGCACTGCGAGACGATTTCGTTGGCGTCGGGCCGGCGCAAGAACAGTACAGTTGCACGTCAGCGGTGTGCAGATACGTTGGTCGTTGCACTTCGGCGCGCGTTCACCTTCCGCATTGTGCGGACGCATGGTGCCGCGGCCTGCATGGTCGGATATCCGGAATGTGGCGCAAGCTGGTTGGAAACACGACAGGCGTAGTACGTAACCTTCTGGAACGCGGTAGTGGCCAGAGGGTGCAGGGTCCTTGCCGTTTTCACGGCTTTTCCAGTAGTGTCAAAAAAGACAGGCGCTTCGTTTTGTTTGTGCGTGCCAGTTGTCGTTTTCCCACTTGTATTTACCGTGTGTCTTTTTCAGGTAAGAAATTCTGATCAGCCACCAAAACATGCTGCTTATGTCTTTTTAGCCTGCAGAATACGTTGAAGGGCAACCCGCAAGATTGTTATCACTAAGAATACGCATAGCAAGTCACAGGGTGGTAGTCTATACCCAACCATCTGCATGAATGTTCCTGGGTCGTCGCTACCACGTTGACCTTCTCCGCGCACATCAAGTCAATGGGTGATGGTCACCCATTGACCCACCACGGTCATGTTGCCGGAGTTCCGAAAGGGCACGATATAACAAGAACGGTCAGCTAGAGAAGCCTCAGGTGCCGTAAAGCTGTTCGCTCGGACGGTGGCTGCTTGATTAGCGGCGAGAGAGAGGGAAGGAACCAATTGGACGACGGTCACCCAACCCCAGATTCACAAGCAAAGCTTCCACTCTAAAAAAGAACGGCGTGCTAGAGAAGCACGTCAGACATACAGGCAAATGCCTGCAGAAGCACAGCAGGTGCTAGGTGCTGTAAAGCTGTCACTTAACAGCTGGATTTCCGAAAGAAGGGGCACCACACTGGAAAGGGCCGGTCGAAGAAGCCGAATGGTTCCTTGACCCATAGGACCTGATCTCCAGGCGGACGGAAGGATCGCTGCACTTCCTGTTGACGTTGGCCATCGATGATAGGTGACGCACACCCACTCATGAATAGAACTGACATCAAAGACTGGCAAATGAAAAGAGATTGTATTTCGCAAAGGCACGAACGCCGTCCACTGATGGAGTGAGGCGATCGCAAAATTGAAACGAGGAGGGATATCACTGCGCTTCGCGCCCCGTGATTTGGCTAATGAATCTGCCGTCGTCTCAATAACTTCGGGTGGTAAATGACTGTGTCAAGCACTCTTTCGTCTTCCTGGCGAGATGCTGGTGCATTCGATCACAAGTGGTTGGCGCTACGCTCGACAAAGCTCAACTCGTGGCTGGTCGGCATTCGGGGCACTTATAAATACCCTCCGCTGCCCTTTTTCAGCGCGGTGGCAAAAGACACTTTCTTCCGACATGTTACGCTCCCGCGGCAGGATCTGATAATGCGGCAATCACCCTTTCATGTTTCTGATGCAGATACTCGATCACGAAAGGGTGGAGTCCTTCCACGTTTTTTTACGCGCCCCCGCGGCAGGATCTGATAAAAAAATGAGGCAATCTACCCTTTCGTGTTCCTGACGCTGATGCTGCCATCTGCGGCGCACTCGATCGTGAAAGGGTGGACGTTCAGCAGAGCTAAGTCGTGGCTGGTCAGCACTGGGGGCACCTGCAGGTACCTCCGGTCGTCCTTCAGCGCGTGGCAGAGGACGGCCGTCTCGTAGAACACGTTGGAGAACACTCGGAACGACAGCCGGACGCGGGCCGCGCCGACGTGGGTTAGGATGGCGGACGCGCACCGCCGCGCGACGTAGGTGAAGCTGTCGCTCAGGCGGGTGCTGCTGCGGACGGGGAGGCCGGCTTTCCGGTGGTGTCGGGGCAGGATGACGGGCTCGAGCAGGGCCGGCGTCGCGCAGAGGGCGGGCGTGCGCAGGCCGTAGCTGCGGTATGCCTCGGCCACGGGCAGGTGTCGGTCGCCGGACGCCGCCGACTCGGGCAGTAGCAGGTGGTCGTCGCAGGACGGTGCCACGCTGAAGAATGTGTCACGACGCGCGAGGTCCGCCGTGTCCTGCAGTCCCAGCAGCAGCGAGCTGAACACGGCGGGGTGCCCGCCGGCCAGCGCATACTCCGGATCCGCGAGGAAGTCACCGCACGCGTCGACCCACGGCCCGGCCAACCCCTCGGCGTCGTACTGCGCGACCAGGGCTTCGCGCAGCGATGAAGGCACCGCAACCCGCCGGCTCCCCCCGCTGCTCCGCCCGAGCCACCGCACCAGGTCGCTCTCGACGTCCGGCCCGGCGAAGCCGCGCTGCCGCGCGACCCGGGCAACCCGCAGGAAGAAGCTGCAGGTTAGCGACATCTGCACGGCAACCCGCGCCCGGTCCGCAACCTCGCACGGCGACAGACGCGCGACGTCCGCCGGATCTGCCGACGACGGGCCCGGGCAGGCGGCGAACTCGGCGCGCGGGGGCGGCGAAGAAACGGGCAACAGAGCAGTGCAAGGGACAAAGCCTCGCTGCTGAGCAACAGCAGGCGGCTGCGGCCGGGGTTCCGCCGGATCCGCCGGCGCGGGAGGGGCGCGGTCTGGCTGTGTCCGTCGGAACGAAGAAGCAGCCGACGGAACAGGGCGAGGGACGAAGGTGGAGAAGCGCCTGTGCTCCGGCGTACCGCCTTGCTGAGCAGCCGGGGGCGGCTGCTGGGTTTCTGTCAAATTCGCCGATGCAGAAGGAGGGCGCGAGAGTGGCAGTACGCGACGGCGTTCAGGCGGAGGGGTTTCCGAGGTGCGGACTGGGCTGGAAAGCCTTCTCCGCTTGACCTTCGGGGTTCCCCCGCTGTGCTCGAGTGACGTTTGGTTGGTACGTTGGACTTCCACGGGAACGAGGTGTGACAGACTTGCTGGTGGCGACGGACAGGCACCTACAGGTGCCGCCCGTTGGACACCGAGCTTCCGGGGTACCGAGCATTCATTTGTCGGAACAGCTAGAGTTTCTGCAGACCGGCGCGCTTGCTCGTTTACCGTTGGACTTGTATACGGATTATGCGGATTGGCAGAGGTACCACTTTGATTCTGCCCGACCTGGCGGCGGGGTTTCTTCTGCTCCTGGCAGAACCACCCTGACAGCCCGGGGAATGACGGGTGCACGCTGGCCCTGCCGTCGACGCGCCACGCCTTCTCGCTCTGCACTTCGCCGACGGAGAGGAGCAGGCGCCCGGCGGCGTCCGCCGGTGGCGGGGAGGGGCCGCCCCCGTTCGCCGGCTTTCGGCTGCGCGTTTCCCGCTCCCCGCTTTCGGAGGGGGAGTTCGCTTGGAACTCCGGGGTTTCGGAGTGTCCGGATGACTTCTGGCGATGTGGGAAGACGTCCTGTTTGCGGGGGGTCGCCGGTCTGCCGTCTGCCGGGAGACGCATGAAGTCCAAGTGAGCGGCACCCAGCTCCTGGCGGGCCAGGTCATCGGAAAGCGCGAGGAGGACGCAGGCGGCTTCGTCTGTGATCCTGCTGGCAAAGGAGTGGAACGCCTGCAGGACCAGCGGCTCGAGGGTGGACCAGTCGGCCAGCCCGTGGGTGGCATGGTCGACGAAGGCGGGCGCCAAGCGCGGGAACAAGACGGGCAAGTTCCGCTGGTGCTGGATGAGGTTGAGGAAGACGCCGTACAGATGTCGAACCGGGCTAAACACCGAGAGCCGGACGGCTGGTATCCCCGTTCTGCCCAGGCAAGGGACAAAGCACGCCGGTATGCCGTGACACCCCGTCACGAACAGAAACGACGGAGGCGTCGGCGAGTTCCGGCTCATGGTTGAGACTATCTCGCACGCCTTCTCCCGGTACCGGTCCAAGCGCTGGGCTGACACTTCCAGCGGAATAAACCGAAACCGGTGACTCCCCCTTCCCCCCGCGCCGATGCTGCTGCTGCGATTGCCCATTGACCTCTCGTCCGCCTCGTCGACACCGCGTCTAGCTGTACTGGACATTTCCGTCGGCGGGTCGCCAGCTTTCCCGCAGCTCGATGCGCCCGTGCTCCCGGCCGCCTCCACCCCGCAGCCGCGCAGCTGGCACGGGCTATTGTACCCAGTGTCCAGCGGCGGTTGTGCCGCCGCCGCGAACCTGTCGGAACGTGTCCTGCTTGAATCCCCGGGACAGGAGCAGCTCGTTGCCGCGTCCTGCGCCGAGTCCTCCGTTTCGCAGGCGCTGTCGCTCGGGCTCGTTTCGCGCGATTCGGAGCCCCCCGCGCCCTGCGGGGGTTGTGCCGTTTTCGCCACCGCCGGTATTCCGCTTCGCTCCCGTGGAAAGGAGCGGCGGCTTGCCGCCTCCCGGCACGTTTCGGGGTCGCAGTCGGCTGCGCGCGCATCCCGCCTCGTTGGTGGGTTCGCCGTCGGTCGTCCGCTGGGATCCGGGGGAACGGGGCGGCTTGTTGTCACGTCGTGTGCCGAGTGCTCAGGTTCCGCGCTTGCGACGATGGAGTACCAGCCGTCGCTCTGCGGCGTGCCGTACGAGAACCGGCCACTCCCATGCGACGCCGCCGCGTGCGCTCGCCTGTGCCACACTGCGCCCCCCAGGCCGGACGCCTCCCCCAGCACCGGCCCCGTGTATCCATCCTCGACGGCAAGCCCTGCGAGGCCCTGCAGCATGCAGTCCCGGTTGCCGCCCTCAAGCAGGTGCCCCGAGAGCCTCCCGGCCACGTCCACCCACGCTCCCCCGTCGACCCGTTGCAGAACCCACGACGAGACGTGGTACCTCGTCGACTGCCCGGACGGCGTGCACGGCGCCGGTTTAAACCGCCGCACCGCGCACGCTTCCGACAGGAGGTCGACAGGTACCCCCGCCGAATCCCTCGAAAAGTCGAACTCGAACCCCTGGACGGGCACGCCCGCGCCCGAGACAGCGGGCAGCGTGACATCAACCTGCTCGACGTACACGTCGGTTAGGTCGATGGCAAACTGCCGAGTCCCGAAGGAGAGCGTCCTCGCGTCCCACCGCAGCCCGAACAGCGGCGGTCCCGCGGCGGGCGAGAACTGGATCCTCGCTGTTTCGGACGGGTCGGTGACCACGACGAGAGGCTCCCGGCACGTCGGCACCCGAAAGCTCGGGTGGTCTGCGTTTTCGGGTGTCAAAAACGGGGCGCGCGGGTGGGCTTCGAGGATCCTGCGGGCCACCGCCTGGTAGGTGGAGGCAGGGGTGTCCTCCGAAGGGTCGGCGCCCGTCACGAAGCAGAAGCGCGGGGGGGCTGCGGGGACTCGGAGGAGTGACTGCAGGAAGCTGTCCAGCTTCCCGAAGTCGGTAGCCGAGGCGCGCGCGTCGGCGTCCGCGCGGCGCAGGAGCCCGCGCAGGGCCCCGAACAGCCGGCGGCGCCCGGGCGTGAACACCGTACGCTGCGGGTCGGCCCAAAGCACTTCGCCTTCCAGCCACGGTACGCCGCCGCACTCCGGCGTTCCGACGCTCATCGCGGGCTGTCGTCCCTGGGTCCACGCATATCACACCGTTTTGTTCTTGCGTGTACAGGGTATAAACCTCTCTGGGGGAAGGGGGTTTCCTGTATTGGCACTTTTTTCGTTAGCTTCGTTTTCTCTTTCATTTGCAACCGTTGTTCAGGAAATGCTCCCGTCGGTACGGATGTACCCATTAACTCAATTTAACCCAACTCCGACCAAGCACCTACAGGCTAATTTCCCCTTTTTCCCCCCCGTTTCCCATTTCCATCTTGGACTTGATCGCCGCGCTCCCAGTGTTCGGTGGGCGGCCTTGCGGTGCTGGGTTTGCGGGGGGCTTCTGCGCCGGTCCTTTTTGTGGTCGGCCGGGCGCTTCGGTGCAGCCTTTGCGGTCAGCTGGGGCGCTTCTTTGCGGAGGACTTCAGCGCCTATTCTTTAGTGGCTCGCCAAAACTGTTCATAAAGTGGCCGGGATCACCGCTCTGAACCCCCAGGTTGGCCAGGAACACGACGTTGGCCGGGTGGGGTCGGTCTTTGTCTCGCTCGACTGAGCCGGTTCCTCTCAGCACGACCCAGTTGTACAGCGGGTTTGCGCTGTGTACACTGTCTCCGGATTGGGCTGGAATCTGATACCGTGTTGGAGGCAGAAGCTCGACACCTGATAAGTGTGTCCAGCCCCGGTAAGCGTGCCACACTCCTGCAACGCATGTTGAAATGTTCGCGGGCGAAACTGAGAATGTTCACCGCCGATGGCATCGCAAAACTGCCCTCCATCGCTCGCATGAGTGCGATATACCCGCACTCCACGCCGTCTGCTCGCCACGCAGCTGCAGCATCGCACCCCGGATACCGCCGAACTCACGTCGCGACCGGTGTCTGTCCCAGCTCTCGCAAGAGTCGACCATCGTTACCCGCCCAAGCGTGGCGGCGTCGAGATGAAGCACTTGCTCGCGCACTGCCCTTCCCGACCTATTGTTGTCTTCTCTCGAAATCCTGGTAGATCCCTGCCACTCCCTTTGGGTTTGCGTCAGCTTCACTACTACGTCTACGTTGGCGGTCCGCTTGTTCTCCAACGCAACAGGGTCTTCTTTCTCCACTGACAGTCTCATCCCGTCTAAAAGCCGAGCCGTGCAGAACCTCTGACGAGACGCTGCCTTTGGAACAGACGCACACAAACGAAGAGCGACATTGGTACGGCAAATAAGTTTGAAACAACGAAGGAAAGTTAAAGGGGGAAAACGATGTCCTTGTATTGAGTTCCCACCGGCCCCCTGGGTAGGAGGAGGAAAAGAACAGGGGGAGAGGAGGAAAGGATTAAATTAGAACAAAATTATGGAGAGAAAAAAAGAGAACGGGGGAAAAGAGAAGAAACAAGACTTTCGGACAGGGGGGGGAGACCCCCCCCCCCAACCTCTGGCACACCAATAGGGAAGGAAAACAGGAAACGAATCAGGAAAAAAAAAAAAAACGAAGAAGGGTGAAGGAGAAGAAGAAACAAAATAAAAAGAGAAAAAGAAGGGGGGGGGAGTGGGGTGGTGGGGGCGGGACTTAAAACGCACGTGTGGCTACGAGCAGGCGCTTCCCGTGCTTTTCGGTTGTGTGCTTGGTGCTGGGCGGCTTCTCACGTTGCGCCGTCGTCTTCAGGACGGCTTAAAAAGTGAGCCAATCCACAAAGGCAGTTCGGGTGGCCGAACATACATGAGACAAAGAGGGTGTGCCCGAGTCACACGCACAAAGCGGGTTACACCAAATACGCGTGTATACGTACACCCAAAAATCCACTGTGACACCCGCTTCGTTCAACACCAGCTTTTGTAAGATCCAGCTGCTGAGACATAGTGCGTTGTTGCTCAGGGTAGTAGTAGGCCGTCGAAGGCCTGACAATCCCACGACTGCAACAAATTGTGGGTGGTGACCCCTCCGAACAGCCTCCCTGGCCCTGGCTCACGCCTGACCCTTAACCCGGGCGGCGGCGCTTTGGCATGAGCCAGAAACCTTAAGGAGCAGCGCGAGAGGCATCATCCACGCTTCAAAGGCCCACACATTAATGCAACAAATTTACAGCTGCTAAGGCGTGGGGGACTCCCCTTGTCAAGGTAAAGAATAGGGAAGGGAGAAACTTTTTCTGTTGCGTACGACGCCGTGCGGGCATGCGACGTATATCCATCCGCCGGAACCCGCTGCGATGGTTGCCGAATTACGGCTTTTTCTGGCCATTTATCTGGGTTTCAAGAGGTCGCATGCCTCAAAAAGCACACCGGATCGTCTGTGGCATTGGCGGCAGGGTCACGTTTGGAACGGTGTATGTGTTCATACAGTGTGTCTGTATGTGCCCCATCTGCACTGTGTTTCGGTCCTTTAAGTCTCGTTTGTCAGTGTCCTGCATAACTCGTCACAGACCTCCTACTTCTAGACACTTAGAGCAGCAAAGTGCAGGTGCCACGGGCAGTCAAGCACTGTTCTCGGGCAAGTGTTACTTGGTAACGTTGCCGTTGCCTGCCCTTGCCACTTTCAGCACTCCCCCTCCTCTCCCCCAGAAAACAAAAAAAAAAAAAAAGTAAAAGGAAAGGAAGGTTCCACGTCGATGAACGTGGTGGGGTGCGGTGTTTAAAAACAAAGAAAGAAAAGGAATCTAATCCGGTTGGCGCGATCACGCGAGAGAGAAACACAGCCGAAGGGGTAGCGGGGGGTTGCGGTTCTGACGTGCAAAAACGTGATTTCAGACTGGCCATCAGGCTCAAACCGCTCCACGCCTGCCATTCCATTTGTTCAGCGCGGATGGAGACAGAACTCGTAATCTTCGGGAATTCGACTTTTATTAGCGTGCTAATTCACTTTTCTCAGAGTAAAAGCGCGTGGAGGGTCCAAAAAAGACTACATCCGTAGCAAATTTGTTCTTGGTGTCGGGGATAGCAACAGTCAAATTGTAGTGCAAAATTGTCCACGTTTCGACTCCCAGCCTCAATGGGCGAACGAATCTTTTAAACCACACAATTTCCGCTTGAGAACCGCAGCCCCCCGGACGCGTGCTTGGAACCTACGCCGTGGCTTCTCTGCACACCTTTCGGTGTTGGAGTATGGTTAAAAACGTAGTGCAGTGGTGTCACCTGAGGGGGGTAATCTCAGCGCCGCCCACGTGATAAAGCCGGTCAGCAGCGGCTGCCGGCTTATCCCGTGACACCTTTTTACAAATAGTTGGATTGGGTGCTTCAACTACTGTATGGAAAGAGGAGTGTTGGTGCTCTTTCTGCTAAATTCCTTCCGTGGTTCTCCGGCACTCCAGTGAAACTGGGTATGTTATTGTTTCAGGTTTGGGTTTTGGGGACAATTGTTCTCATGACATTGTGGTCAACACTCCAGCTGCTTTGACCCCGAGGAAACATAGTGGTAGAGGGGCAAATAGAATACGAACACAATCTGTTTTGTTCTTCGCTTACACCGCCGTGCGTTGCTTTTTCATTCGATACTTTTTTTCTTGATGTGGGGCTTGTCGTGTAGGGCTAGACCCGCATGACCTCACGTCCGTTCAACACATGTTCGGTAGTTACAGCACGTGGAATCCCTTCGGTTCTTTGTCTGGCACCTTCGTCGAGCATTTCCTTCCAAGCTGGCGCTTATGTCTGTGCGTAGTGTGATATCCTTTTTTGGTAATTTCCACAGGTACGCTGCCAGCCGTCACTTTTTGATGATGGCAACCGCGGTTGGTACCATGCAAAAAGAGAGGGCTATCTCTGAACTGCCATCAATTCGCCGTTCCTCGGGTCGAAACTGGACTAGAGCGCTACGGATGCCGCACCGTTGCATACATTGAGTCGGTCCGTCCCTATCTCTTGAAACTGCATCGAAGTGCCTGCCGCTGTTTATCACAGTGAAACACGGTCCACCACGGTCTATCAGGTCCATCCCTAGTCCCTAGAGTTGCATCGAATTGCCCGGTGCTGTATTCTTCGGTCTACCACGGTCTATTAAGAGGAGATGGACTGGCTCACACATGCAGCAAAAAGCAAGTGTCACCCAACAGGGGCGCTTCGGAAGCTAGTTGCAAACACCGCGCGCTTTGCAACCGTTGCTTTCAACTCGATTTTGCTTTTTGCTGGGCCAAAAAGTCAGGTCACACACGTTTCACGCATCCTCGGTTTAGAAATAAGTTCGCCTGAATCCCCGGGGGTTTGAAGGCTCCGGATGAGACTCTCGGGCCGTTGGAGCATCGACTGCGTTGTTAAAAGCTCGAAGAGTGTCGGTGGTGTATCTTTGTCGCCATTCGGTTGCTGTCTCGGTCAACGTCGAACGTGTCGAACACACGGTAGGCCCCTCGTAGAAGGTGACCTTCACGCCACGGTATCGTTCGACCGACACTTCTCCCGGGATCCCTTCTTGGTAAAAAAAAAATCATAGTTCAGTGTTTGGGCAGGACATGGCGCACTGCCTCTCATGGGGGTTGGGGGTGGGTGGGGTTGTTGCATCTATATCGTTCTCTGTTCGAGATGGGCAGGATTTAGTGTACGTTTGCCTGTGGCTTTCGCAGATGAGGATGTGTGTCACCTCAAGTAAACCCTGACGACACGGCGACCGGGAAAGCGACATGTTTCGGTACGCTTGACCAAGCATCGTCAATGGATGACAGTCAATCGTCGCGTACGAAAGTCAATCAGTCAATGTACGACAGTCAATCGTCGACGTGCGAAAGTCCATCGTCAATGGATGACAGTCAATCGTCGACGTAACGAAAGTCAACCGCCAACGTACAACAGTCAATCGTCGACGTGCGAAAGTCAATCAGTCAAGGTACGACAGTCAATCGTCGACGTGCGAAAGTCCATCATCAATGAATGACAGTCAATCGTCGACGTAACGAAAGTCAACCGCCAACGTATAACAGTCAATCGTCGACGTGCGAAAGTCAATCAGTCAAGGTACGACAGTCAACCGTCGACGTGCGAAAGTCAATCAGTCAAGGTACGACAGTCAACCGTCGACGTGCGAAAGTCCATCGTCAATGGATGCCAGTCAATCGTCGACGTAACGAAAGTCAACCGCCGACGTACGACAGTCAATCGTTGAAGTACGAAAGACAATCGTCGATTGTGCAAGTTCAAACACACGCACGCCCCCCCTCCTCCCTCCGGTGACCTGTGCGGTAGGCACTTCGTATTGCTGTAGTGTCGGAGGGGAGGGAGAGGGGGGGGGGGGGACGTTCCATCGACGAGCCAAGCAAATGCCGTGGCCGGGTCTTCTCACGTGTTTGGCCGGGCTTCTCGCTTTTTTTTTTCCTTCGTTTCGGCTGCCTCAG
The DNA here is from genome assembly GCA_030068145.1 of Diplonema papillatum. Classification (NCBI taxonomy): domain Eukaryota; phylum Euglenozoa; class Diplonemea; order Diplonemida; family Diplonemidae; genus Diplonema; species Diplonema papillatum. Next base: position 92,402 of record JAPJBO010000209.1, on the reverse strand, counting down.
CTCTTCCAGATGCGGCAGGTGTTGTCCTTCGAACCGGTGATGATGGTGTCGCCGCAGTAGTTGAACGCGCAGCTGAAGATTTCGTCGGTGTGCCCCTCGAGAGTCTGCAGGCAGACGCCGGTCTCGGCGTTCCAGACTTTGCACGTTTTGTCCGACGACGCGCTGATGAACTTGGTGCCTTGCGGGTTGAACGCGACCTTCGATATCTCGCCGTCGTGGCCCAAAAACGAGGCGATGCAGGCCCCCGTGGCTGTGCTGAACACACGGGCCGTGTTGTCCGCCGATGCGGTGACGATCTTCTGCCCCCTCGGCTCGAAAGCAACGTCGAGAACCTGCGCCGTTTTTGTTTGTGTTAACAATGCATTGTTGGTAGTAAAAATTAGTAGTTGGCAGCGTGCTACATGAAACAAAAGCAGGTGAGTTTCGTTAGCGCAACACAGTAGTAGTAGTAGTAGTAGTAGTAGTATGTGTCGTCTGCCGAAGCAGCCGGAGACAGCAGGCGCAGGGTGCAGGTCTTGCTTTACTTTTCTCTTCATGGAGACCGCCCCCGGCAATCCCGACTGTCCAATCACTGTCGAGAAAGTTTGCGCCTATTGTGATGAGGTGCTTGACCAGGCCCCCACGAAGCCATATACACAACACGGCTACAACACGAGGATGCAGCCCTGCTTAGGTGTGCACTCAGCCATCAGGCCATTGGCTGCTAAGCACCCCCCGACCGGTCGAATTGCCACTTTAGTGGCCCTCTATTCGCCGAGCGGTGCTGTAAGCACTTGTTCCGCGTCGCATCAAGTACATGATGCTGGCGGTTGGGGGATCGGCGACAGCGACTCAATTAAGGTGCGGTCAACAGTGTCGCCACGTGAAGGCCCCCCCATGACACCTATTGCAACACAAACAAAAGAAAACGCCATACTAATTTTACTAGAGTGAAAGTTCGCCTGAAACTCCGGGGTTTTAAAGTCTGACCTTCGTATTCTTAGGGGGAGATAAGCTTTGTGCTCTGAGGGTTCTTAAGAGTGGGGGCTACGAGAGGTAAGAGAATCGGTGTGCGTCTTTGTTTGTTGGTCAGTGTGTTCCCGACAATCCCGTATGGACGTACAGATTGTGATCGATCTCTTGTTTGTTTTGTGAGGTTCAGCTACACGTGGTCGGTGGGCGGGAGGGGCTGGGACAGGAAGCTTTACTGCACCGGGCTAGAGTGTAGCTGCTTGATCCCCTGATCCGAGAGCTCGCTAGGGGAGGTGGCTCTGCTCACCCGCTAGTCTCACAACTGACTGCTGCCCCATACATAGCAAGCAGTAGGCAGTAGTAGTAGTATGTGTCGTCTGCCGAAGCAGCCGGAGACAGCAGGCGCAGGGGGCAGGTCTTGCTTTACTTTTCTCTACATCATGGAGACCCGCCCCAGGTGCCCTATAGTGATGAGGTGGTTCACCAGGCCCCCACAAGGCCTTATACACAACACGGTTACAACACGAGGATGCAGCCCTGCTTAGGTGTGCACTCAGCCATCACTGCCTCCAATCATTCGCTTTACCTGGCGTAACTCCTGTTATGGTTCTAGCTATCCTGAGGGAAACTTCGGAGTGAACCAGCTACTAGATGGTTCGATGGGTCTTTCGCCCCTCTACCCAGCTTTGACGAGGGGGCAGGTCTTTATTTACTTTTCTCTTCTTCATGGAGACCCGCCCCTGGCATCCCGATTGTCCAATCATACTGCCAAGCAAAAAAGTGACGTGGCTCTTATTATTTACGCACAGCCAGTAGTAGTAGTAGTAGTATGTGTCGTCTGCCGAAGCAGCCCAAAGACAGCAGGCGCAGGGGGCAGGCCTTGCTTTACAATTCTTTTCTTCATGGAGACCCGCCCCCGGCAATCCCGACTGTCCAATCACTGTCGAGAAAGGTTTGTGCCCTATAGTGATGAGGTGGTTGACCAGGCCCCCACGAAGGCTTATACACAGCAAAATTTGCTGCTTAGGTGTGCACTCAGCCATCACAGGGCCTCAGATCTCGCTACTTGACCACACAGCTGCCACCCAGAAGGCCGCAGCAGTAACCTTCGCGATGAAGGCACGCGCGGCTGAGTGTATGTAGACGATCCATACAACAGCTGCATCAGACGCAGCTTGATCCGAGAGCTCGCTAGGGGAGGTGACGCTGCTCACCTGTCAGTCTCACAACCGACTGCTGCCCCCTACGCACAGCCAATCTTATTTCCCATCCCTTTGATTTTTTCCGCTGGCAGTACGATGAGACGTTGAAGGAAGACGTTGGATAGAAGGAGGAAGAGACAATTCTTCGTTTGGGTTTTTATTACGACGCAGCGAGCGTCGGGGTCCCGTGGAGAAACACAGGACCACCTTGCTCCTGTCCTTGCGAGGTTGCGAGGGGGGCCAGTCAATTGAATTCTTCCCGCTATGGAACAGAGGGCCCGTTGACTCGCAGGAGGAAACACTTCTGCGGCGTACCCTCTTCCGTGTGCCAATCACGCGGAAGGAAATCCAACCGTATTAAGAACAAAGCCCCCCCCTCTCTTCTCCCCGCTTACAAACTCCTTGTGTCCATGTCTGCCACCATGTTCTGACTCGGCACGAGGTGTGTTCGGACGTCCGCCTTCTGCAGATGCGCGCACAGTCCGACAAGGAGATGGTTCTCGGCCAAGTGGGGGGACGCCAGCTTCCTGCACCGGCTTTCTGCGGTGCTATTGTCATGGAAAGCCTCCATCCTGACCCAACCGACCGAAATCTCTCTCGCGACGCGCAGACCGATAGCCGCTGCTACGAGTTCTCGGCGCCGTATGGGCGTTGGCGGGGCCAGCTGCGTCAGTTTATCTGCCCAAGTCCACCGCTCTCGAGCGAGAACCACGCCTCTCGTTGGGTCCAGCACCGCGAAGGCACCTCCCTCATCGGAAGCATCCGCCCAGATATGCAAATCTCTCGTGGGGTGACCGACTTGGCGGGGATTGCATTCGCGAAGCCACTTTTTCCCCGCGTTGACCTCCTCCAGCAGCTTCTGCGAGGGCGCGACCAGAGTGTCCCAGTCCTTGTTGGTTACGCACCTTCGACTTATCTGCCTGTTGGCTCTGAGCAGCCTTGGATACGCAGCCGCCGGACTTCTCATTACATAAAGAGCCCTCCGCAGGCAGCCAATGAATTGGGCCAAACCCCTGAACGAAGTGATCTTTCCTGGCGTTTCTTGACCTGCTACAGCATCTGCCCACTGACGCGGGACAGCGAGCGTCTTCTCTTCGAGATTTAGCCAAAGACTCCTGTCGAAGATGGGATAGTCACCTTATCCTCCCTTATCTGGATATTTGCATCTGCAATGGCTTTTCTCAGCCGCTTCTCTTTTTCACGCACATCCTCTTCGGTCGAACCGCCCAGCCCAATATCGTCGTATACTGCGAGACTACTGTCTGAAACGCCGGCAAGACGCCTAACCCCAAGGGTTGACAGCTGCGCAGCAGTGGGGGCGCGGGATATACCTGGCACCGCGACAGTGAATACATAGTACTCGCCACCCCTTGCCCTGAAACCGAGAGACTCGGATAGGGCCTGTGACACTGGTAACTGATAAAATATCCCAGTAAGTCCAAAACCATGAAGAAAGAGAACTCTAGTACGAATGACTCTATGTCTCTAAGCGACGGGGTCTTTGGCGATAGCACCCGTGCAGTGCGCAGGTCGAAGGGCCGACCATCAATCAGCCGTCGAGTCTCGCTCTTGCCCTTTTTCGCCACTTTAAAAACTCGTAGTGTAATCCTCGGCCTTCGCTCTGCAAGTCGCACGATGCCGCACTTCAGCATCGCGCTGAGGTCGCCTTGCGTTATATCCAGGCTGGGTAGCGCCTGATACCTCTCCGTGGTGGTCAGCAGCAGTTCCTGTGTGCATTGCCGCAACGTGAACGCCTCTGTGTCGGTCAGACCTTGCTCGATCACTGCATAGTTTGCCCTCGTGTTTGGCAAAGTGTCCAGAGGTCCGTCGGCCGTCTGGAGAATCGGTCTTGGCAGAGACCTCATGTACGAGCGCGTAGACAGCGCGCCCAGAACTGCTTCAGATGACCGGACCTTCGCTTTAACATCGAGCCGTGCCTCGACGACGAAGCTCTCGACGCGCTCCTTTCTGTCGTACTCCTCTTCCGATTTCTCGCCGAGATCGCCCTGCATAGCGGCTTCTGCCCAGGCAAGCACTTTCAGTGTTGCCTTGCTGGCGTCCGGGTGAAACTCTTCATTCCACTCCTTGAGGGGATGGAACACGGCCAGATTGCTGGCGTACCACGGACAGAAGGTACTAACCTTTGGAGTACCTTTGACTTTCAGCGCGGTGTCGTCCCGTGGACTAGCTACGCGGAGGGCTTCCATGAAGGAGCAACTTATGCTTCGCCCGGCGCGCGTTCCCTTCAAAGCGGGGTTCCCTCGTAATGGCGGCTGCTCTGCGGAGCGGGCTCCAACTTGCCAAAGGTGCCTCGGCTGCTCTTTGTCGAGTACTCCCTGCGGGAGCGGGTACCTCTGCGGAGGCGGGTGCTCTGCGGAGCGGCTTCCCTCTGGGAAGGGGGGCGTCTGCGGCGGCGGTTGTGCTACGTTCCTCTGCGGAGGTAGTTGCTCTGCGGAGCGGCTTCCCTCTGAAAAGGGGCGCCTCTGCGGAGGCGGTTCTGCGAAGTGTCTCTGCGGAGATGTTTGCTCTGCGGAGCGGATTCCCTCTGGAATGTGCCTCTGCGGAGACGGTTGCTCTGCGGAGCGGATTTCCTCCGGAACTGGAAAGTGCTTCTGCGGAAGCAGTTGCTCTGCGGAGCGGTTTTTCTCTTCAACTGGAGAGGGCCCCTGCGGAAACGGTCGCTCTGCGGAGCGGATTTTCTCTTGAACTGGAGAGTGCCTCTGCGGAGGCGGTCGCTCTGCGGAGCGGATCCTCCCTTGAACTGGAGAGTGCTTCTGCGGAAGCCGTTGCTCTGCGGAGCGGATTTTCTCTTGAACTGGGGAGTACCCCTGCGGAAGCGGTCGCTCTGCGGAGCGGATTTTCTCTTGAACTGGAGAGTGCCTCTGCGGAAGCGGTTTCTCTGCAGAGCGAATTCCCTCTGGTAAAAAACACCGTTGCTGAGACGGTCGTCCTGCAGGACAAGCTACCTCACTGGCGCGTGCAGGTGCGCAGACAGTCTTTCGGTCCGTCGGTGGTCTGGGGTCACGCATCCCCAAAGGTAACGCCGCAGTGTTGTCACCGATGCGTGCCTCGCAAGGAGCAGAAGCTCCTCCCAGTCGGCACCGCCCCTCGCCAGGTGCTGTAGCGCGCCTCTCTTCCAGCTGTGCCCAGAGCAAGCCGGCGCAACGTTTCTCGCTATACGCAGCAGGGTCTGTGCGGTCGTCTTGCCGAACTTCTCACTTTCGACGCCATATTCAGTGGGAGCCTGTAGGATACTTCTGATTCGTGCAGGCGAAGGCTTGCCTCTTTCGAGGTCCACCAAGCAAACCGAACTATACCAGGGGCCTGCATCGTGACGTCTCCGGACCTCAGAGCGGTCAGGTCTGCCATCCGTAACGCACAGCTCCATAGGAGTGTCGCCGCAGCCGCGAGCTCCTCGTCTCCCGATACGATGCCTATGATCGTCTGTGCCTCCTCGAAGCTCAGCGGGACCGCGTGTCTCGGCGTCTCCCTTCTTTCCAGACGTCGCTTCAAAATCGCCCTTTTCGTCTTCGCCAGGTCGGCCGCTGGAACACCCCATCTTGAGCCCAACACGCTGACGTATTGCTCCACCGACACCGTGCGCATTTTCCCGGTCCTCGGGCGGCCCCGTCTGCCGGCCTCCCGCGCCGTGTAGCGGGCGAGCTGGGCCCCGCTCATTCCGTCGAGCATTGCAGCCGCGAATGCCTTGATCCGGAGGGATGCCGGTGCTGCTCGAAGCCCTGCAGCTTGTGTGAACTTCTCCAAGGTCCATCGAAAGACGCTGTTTTCTCGTCGATGACGCTAAAGCTAACGATTCGAACTTCTCGATTTTTCCCTCCCACGACGCCACCTGGGAGGGGAGCCTTTCGTTTTTTGAAGGTGCGTTCCGCTTGCCCGAGGGCGGCACCGATACCCGTTGCGGCGCCGCTACATGCCTGAATCTACAGCGTTCACGCATGCAACGCCCATTGCGGAAGTTATGGCAGATTGCCGCCGGACCCTTCGCACTCGTACTCCGGTCACTGCCGCGCTGCCTGATTGCAGCTTTCAGACGCCGGCGTGCTTCTGCGACGTGTCGTGGAAGGCGCGAGGCCTCCTGTATTCCTCGCATTTCCACACCTGCGGCCGGGTTCCGCGTGTCGTAGACCGCCTGCAGCTGCTCGTACTCGTTGAACAACCGAGTCAGCTTTAGCAGCCACATCGGCGTGGCCGTCGGACCCCGCATTCGCAGGTGCTCCCGGACTTTGGAAGTCACATCATCCCGTCTCTCCTGCAGTTCCCTATTGCTGCGAAACCTGTACAGGCGTGACACCGTACCTTCGAGAAGAGCAAAGCCCCCGACCCCGATAGGAGCGTCCTTCCAAAATGTCGCCTCCAGCATCTTGAAGTCGTCTTCCTCATCCTCGTCAAGCACCATACTATTTCCCACTGGGGGCACGTGCCGGTCCAATAGCTCCAACGCCTCCCGCTCATCGCCGGCCAGCGCCAATTCTTGCAGCGCATCGGCATCCATCTTCTGCCAGAAACCCGGGTACTCATCCTCGAAGGCATCAAAGATGGCCCCCGCCCGATCGACGTCCAACATCGGCAGCAACGCTTCGGGACGCAACTCCTGTTGTGGTGCTGGCCTGCTTCGTTTCGCCCGCGGTTCGTCCGGGTCCTCTAGCGGTCTTCCCCGCTGCTGCTGCTGCTCTTTCAGCCGGTCTTCAGCCTCCCTCAGCTTATCCTCGCGCTCTTTAAGCGACCGCTCCAGCTCCTCCATCCTCTTCTCCCGTTCCAGAAGTTCATCCCCGTTTCTCGCCTGCGCCTTCGGCGGCATATTCTGGTGAGGGAACTTTGAAATTTTTTCTGACCTGCGGGTCAGTGGCGCAAAAAACCGGAAAGGGAGAAGGTGTGTGTTTGGGTGTTCACCTATATTGTTGGGAGAATAAGACCAAGCGAAAAAAGACTGCGTGTTTTTTCTCACCGAAAAAAAAACAAATAACGCGCAGACCTCATCTGTGTGGCCCCGCATCGTGTAGATACACTGACCGGAGCTGACGTTCCAGACCCTGCAAGTTCTGTCGATAGACCCGGAAATGGCCAAGTCGCCGCTGTAGTTAAACTGGGTGCTGGAGATCTCACCTTTGTGTCCAGACAGCGTGTGGATGCACCGTCCCGAGCGTACGTCCCAGATCTTGGACGTGTGGTCGAAGGAGCTGTGTTTGTGGGGGCATTTAATTTGCTGTTCCCGACATTTCTTTGGGCACTCTTGTTTAGAGCTAAAGTTCGCTTCGTTTTTGGTACTAACAATGGCCGTATAATGAGGAGTTTCTGCTCTTCGTATTGTCTGACGAGTTTCTGCTCTTCGTATTGTCTGACGAGTTTCTGCTCTTCGTATTGTTATTGTCTGACGAGTTTCTGCTCTTCGTATTGTCTGGCGAGAACAGCCTTGAAGAAAAGAATGCGTAGTTTTGTTTTATTGTTCTACTTGTTTGTTGTCGACAACATATTGTGGTGTGGAGGTGTCATTCAGATGTAAATCCAAAGCCGCCCACGTCAAATTTTGTTAAGCAGCGGCTGCCAAAACTTGCCGTGACACCTATTTGATGCAAGGTAAAGGAGAAAGTTGGAAGTAATTGGGACTTGATATTTTGTTGGGACCCTCGTAGCTCGCTGGGTCAGGCGCGCAAGGTACGTGCTGGAAGAAGTAAAGACACGTCTTTGTAACTGAATCCACCAGGGCAAGGGAATGCTGAGTGACTCCCTTAACCCGGGGAAACGAGCTTGGGCGAGGTCACCTTGAAACTTGACTTTTCCTTTGCACCAACCACACCCTGAAGCTGTGCGAAGTTCTCTTATGGAGGTTGGGGCAGCAGGACACCTTGTCCAGGCGGGTAGTGTCACCTCCCCGATGCGACCTGATTGCCGGATGGATGCGGGCAACTGCACCTTTGTACCACCGACACCCTCTGGGTGCTTCCAGGTTACGCGCAACCGGGGGTTTGAAACATGATGATTAATATCAAAACCTCGCACCGCGCGGCGTTGACTGCGGCTGGTCTTGATGCTACTTTGATCAAATTCCCACTAAGCTGAAACTCTTATCGACTTTCGTGGTGCTTCAACTCCCTCAGTGAAAGTGTGAAAAAGCGAGGACTCATACCCAGTGATGATGGTGTCGCCCGTCGAGTTGAAATTCAAGCTGACGATCTCCGCCGTGTGGCCCAAGAGCGTGTGAAGCTCCTGCCCGGTCTCGACGTCCCACAGCTGTTCGTTTGATTCAAGATTAGACGAAGGTCAGACAGTGAGCCCCTAGACGAAGGTCAGATCGTGAGCCCCCTAGACGAAGATCAGACCGTGAGCCCTAGACGAAGATCAGACCGTGAGCCCCCTAGACGAAAATCAGACCGTGAGCCCCTAGACGAAGGTCAGACCGTGAGCCCCTAGACGAAGGTCAGACCGTGAGCTCCTAGACGAAGGTCAGACCGTGAGCCCCTAGGCGAAGGCCAGATCGTGAGCCCCTAGAAGAAGGTCAGACCGTGAGCCCCCTAGACGAAATCAGACCGTGGGCTCCTAGACGAAGGTCAGACCGTGAGCCCCTAGACGAAGGTCAGATCGTGAACTCCTAGACGAAGGCCAGACCGTGAGCCCCTAGACGAAGGTCAGATCGTGAGCCCCTAGATGAAGGTCAGACCGTGAGCTCCTAGACGAAGGCATCAGACACGGAAGCTCGTACTTCATCGCGAAGCACCCATATCCTGTGTCCAACTCGAAGATACCCGGTTGAGTCTTCCATCCATTTCACCAACTTTGATACACACTGCATACCTTAGCTGTGTTGTCCATCGAGCCCGAAGCCAGCAACGTCGATTGCGGGTTGAAGCAGAGGCAGACAATCTCCGTAAGGTGGCCGCGAAGCGCGTACAAGCAGTCACCCGTGCGCGAGTCCCAAAGCTGTCGGTGCAATTTCTTGTTGCAAATTCTCCTCGGGTCCACCGAAGGCGGCGCTCGCAGTGAATGATGGGGTGGTTGTCAGGCTCAATATCTGACGTTAGTCTGACGTTAGTCTGACGTTAGTCTGACGTTAGTCTGACGTTAGTCTGACGTTAGTCTGACGTTAGTCTGACGTTAGTCTGACGTTAGTCTGACGTTAGTCTGACGTTAGTCTGACGTTAGTCTGACGTTAGTCTGACGTTAGTCTGACGTTAATCTGACGTTAATCTGACGTAAGTCCGACTTTACTCTAATGCTGTAGAACAATCGGTCAGCATACCCTGCATGTCTTATCGAAGCTTCCCGTGGCCACCTTGTCGCCAAAGGGGGTGTTGAAGGAGAGCGCGTAAACGACGTTCTTGTGCCCGTCGAGACTGACGATTTCGTTTCCGGTCGCCGTGTCCCAAACCTTGCACGTGCGGTCGTACGACCCCGTGATGAACTTGTCGCCATCTTTGTTGAAAGCGCAGTTCGTCAGCGGCAGGATGTGCGCCCGCAGCATCTTGAACAGGTAGAAGACCTGTTGTGTGTATGTGTGTGTTTTAAGTTCAGGGCTTTGAGTGGGTAACGTCTGAATCGAAGTGTAGTCCACGTGTCACTTTCACCAGTCGGCTTTGAGTTTCCGACACGCTGCGTTTGGGTTGATAGCAGAACCACTACCCAAAGGAAGGAGAGAGAGAGAGAGAGAGAGAGAGAGAGAGAGAGAGAAAGAGACGAGTTAGAGTGCAGGGACCATCTCTCCGGAGAGTATCCGGTCGCCCCACTACTGTCCCGTACTGCTACGGCGGGCGTAAGTCGTTACGTCGTGGGCGCGGTGCGAGCCGCGGCCCTGTCAAAGACGATGGTGGCGCAGCCGGGGGCGTTCTGACTGACGGGCGGGACCTGGCAGGCGTGTGTTGACACGTTGTGTCGCGGGCCCGGAAGGAATACCAAGAACGGTCGAAAGACTCCAGATTGCACATCAACCTCGGTTGATTGTCGGCAACACAACACACGGGGTACACGTACAAATGCGGAAGCTCCAACCCGACCGGTATTACGGGCTAAACTTCGCTCCAGACATGAACTTCAACCACACACACACACCACCCACACACTGCTTGGCCGTGCGAGCGAGTCTCGGAACAGGACTCAAAACTGCTAGTCAGGTCAAGCTCATTGCGCAGAGAGAGCTTGCCACATCCTCGGATGAGATGTGCCGCCTGAGTAAAAATGCTCAGCTGTTGCACGGGACCGAAACCCCCGCGCAGCTATCACCGCAAGATGAAAACAGAAGTCTTGAGGCGAGCGCCGGATGGGCCTCCCACGCTCTATCCGTCCCCCGAAGGATGAAATCATATCTTCAAATATGGCTAAAAAGTGTCGTGTTCCATGCAGGCACATCACCTCCTTTTTTCTTCAGTTTAACGATTCTCACTTTGTTGTAGGAGGGCAAGCCTCAACGACACGTAAGTCATCATGACGAGGGTTGGAACGGGGATGTCGCTGAGTGTACGTATACCGTGGGAGGGAGACCGAAAGCCAGGCGGTGTGGCTATAGCCAGAGATAGGCCGCCGTAAGAGGACGTATCGCGCTCACCAGGTAGACGTGGCTGGTCTATTCACCGGGAGGTTTGCAATACCTGACGTTGTTGTTAAAGGGAAACGCCGGCAAGGTGGTGTCCGTAACTCGCGTAAACTTGTCGGCGGGATTCTGCAGACTGGGGATGTAGAAAGGCTCGTTTAGGAGCCCCGCAGTTTCGGCCAGCTGAAGCGCGGTCACTATCATCTCCAAGATAGTGGGATCGAAAGAATATTTCCGACGCCAGGCGCCGATGACAACTGTGCTGTCACGCCAACCCTAACTCGATAGCAAGATGAGCCAATGTCAACCAGATGCATCACCAGTCTCAAAAGTGCGTACATCTCGCGGGGATGTATCTGATCCGGAACCAATTCGGGTGGAGTGAACCCCCATCGGACCACCTCCAGATCGACGATAAAACACCAGCCAGTGAGACTAGCGTCAGTAGTGCCAACAAGGAGCGAGTGGGCAGGGGCTGCCAGCTTTTCCAGGGTTTGCTCAAAAGGGCCCCTAAAGCCGTCTGGAAGCACTCCATAGGTTGCGGCAGGTACGCAAGTCTCTTCTTCCCACACCGAGGGGAGTGTCAATTCGATGTCCTTGCTCGTCGCAGACATCCATCGGAGCACGGGAGCCAGCTGAAAGAGTGGCAGGCTCAAAGCATGTCCCCGCCATACCACTGTGCCGCATAGACGCCGCCAGATGCGTAAAGGTAGAGCCGACGTAAGGTCTAAAAGGCTAACAGCTCGGCCTATCTTCTCCACCCAGGAAGGATCCATCCGCCACCGCTTGGCACAAAGATCCATCTCCAAGCCCAAAACCGTTCCCCGCTGGATCGGGCCGGATTCATCCAATAACCGCCCCATAGCGGGCGCAAAGTGCCCGAAACCTGCTGATGCACTCGCGTAACCTCAGCAAGTCCGGTCCCACCAGGATCACGTTGTCGAGCCAGACCAGGGACTGAACGTCTCCGCGCGTCGAGTTGTTAGCGAGTGCAAGAGAGACGGCCTGGCCGGGCTGTGGGGCGCCTCGATAACCCATAGCCAGTCGCGTCATGTGGAACATTGCATTTCCAACTCGAAAGGCCAAAAAGCAGCGGAACTCGGTGGCGGTGACTCGGAGAGGACGAAGGCTGTGAGCGGAACCACTTCAGGAAGCGGGCCGACAGGGAACCGTTTACCGGGAGCACTTGGCTTTGTCCCAGGCCGGCAAGGTCTGTCTTGCCCTTCACCCAGGTGACCATAAACTGGTCGGAGTGAAGATCCCGGTGCTGCAGCTTTACGTGGAAGTGCTCCAGCCGCTCCAGATCTACCCAACGTGCCCCCGTCGCTAGCTGTAGAGCGAGGGCAGCCGATTGGATCAGAGAGCCCTTCGGAATGGACTCCTTGATGGATCTCAGCGTCGGTACCCGTCGCATTTTTGCTTCGTGCTCTCTGAAGAGCTCTAGGCGGTTGGTAAGAGCACGCCGCAAGGCCGATTGCGGAGTCTTCAGCGATTGACGGTAGTACGTCAGGTACTGTCGCGCCGAGGCAGCCTGGATCTGACCAAGGTCCAGTAGTCTAGGTGGAAGGCCTCCTCCCGGGTGATGTGCGGCTCGATCGCCCGAAGCTGAAGCTCGAAGGCCTCGGTGCGTCGCATGACCGACAAGAAGGAGTCCTGTCCGCGGAAGCAGGCGGACATCGTCTTCAGCAAGTTCCGCCTGAGAGAAGGGAAGTCCGGGTCTGCAAGGCGGTTGAACTTCCTGATTCGGCTCTGTTCCAATTGTTCTCGCCAAATCCTGAGAGCGTCTGGTTCTCTGGGTATCGCCGTCTGTTGTGGGCTGTCGTGAGGCTTGAGCGTTTCCGACGTCGACGGCCCCACGGGCTGTTGCGCGCCGCGAAGGCGAAGCGAATTCAACCACCGGGCCGCCGCAGACTGACTTGGGCGGCTCCGAGCTTTAAAGTGGGCCTCCCGGACTGTCGTGTGCCCTCGTAAGACTGGGGCGGGTTCAATACCCAAGGCATCACAGGCTGTTGTGTGCCTTTGAGAGACCAGGGCGGGTTCAATACCCGCGGCATCACAGACTGTTGTGTACCTTCGTGAGATTGGGTCGGGTCCAACACCCGAGGCATGACAGGCTGCTGGGGGGTCCGGGGGGCTCCGCCCCCCGGCAAACGGTACGGTACATTCAGGTGGAGAAATTAAACATATCGACCAACGTACTGGTGGCACTGTTTGCCATCTGTGTGACCCTCGCCCCGCTCCCCCTGGTGCACACTCCTGAAGCCAACAGCCCATTTCAAATTCATCCACCACTCAGATACTGTGTGCTGGTAAATCATTGGCATGAGTATTGCTGTAGGGCTTCGCGAGGGTGGGACGGGTTCAATACCCACGGCATCACGGTCTGACGTGTGCCTTCGCGAGATCGAGGCGGGTTCAATACCCGAGGCATCACAGGCTGTTGTGTGCCTTCGCGAGACTGGGGCGGATCCAATACCCGAGGTATCACATGCTGTTGTGTACCCTTGCGAGACTGGGGCGGGTTCATTACCCGCGGCATCACAGGCTATTGTGTGCCTTCGTACAAGTAGGTCGGAACTGAGCTCGCTAACCGGGACGCCAAAGACTGCTGAGTCGGGTCCCGAGGAGTCAATATTTTCCCTTTTTTGCTCGGGGGCCGCTGTCGTGTCCGGACTTCCTCTTGAAACCAGACGAACGTCCGGCGGCCCCGCGGTTCACCGCTATGGGACGCCTGCTCGCGAACGGAGTAGCCTGCGCTGCTCTCCGAGCTGCCTTAACCTCATCGGCGGACTCGGTCTTGTTGACGGCCACCCTGAGGACGAGATCAGTAAACTCCTGATACTCGCCATCCCGTCGAGATATGCCTCATAGGCAATACCTCGAGCCCGAGCAACGCCGCGGGGAACGCCCGACCCCTTGAAATTGCACCATTGCGATGTGAAGAACTCTCAAGTTGTCCTCTCTCCAAGTGCCATTTTGCTTTGAACGACTGTTCCACACCATTTTCCACAAGGTGCGCATGCTCATGCTGACGGAGTCGGCCTCGGGGGAGTTCGGGCGCTCTAAGAAAGCCCGTACCGCTGTCGGATTCTGTTAAGAATTTCGATGACGCAGTCAGGAGAGCCCAAATATGGGATCCATTCGGAAACCCTTCGAATATCAAGATCAAACGGAACTCGGAGGTCTCTGCAACCGAGGGCCATCAGGGCCGCCCGCTGCTGTTGGGCAAGGGCTGCCAACTGGGCTACCCCCGATCTTTGTGGTTGAGCAATTCAACCCGGACCGGTGCGATCACCGAAGCCTGGGAACCCGCGCCGAGGACTGACTCGGCCTCCCACTCAGGCGGCAGTACCTCCTGGGCTTCCTCGGGCTCTGGTTCAACCGGAATCAACGGGCTGCCGTTGTGCACCAGCCAACAGCATGTGGACATACCCACGTGGTGTTGAGCGCCTCTGCCAAGGCGAATCTGTCACGATTGTCCCTGCCCCTGAGCCGGGACCGCAGGCATGAGGCGATACAAATACCGCCACAACGCGAACAGTGTCGTCCGTTGGCGACATCATGGGCGGTGTCGCATGATGGGGAAAAACGCAGTGTCTTCGTCCCACAGCAGCCGGGCGGCTCACCGGATATAGCACGACTGGGATGGGATCCCAATCTACGTTCGGTAGATCCATTTGTTCTAGGGTAGGCACAGCCGGCATATTTTTTGTTTGTGCGTACGTGTGTAAACCCTGTTTTGAGTGATTTAACACAAAACGCTGCCATCCGACACTTTTTGATGTAGACAAGCATCGTTACCATAAAAAAGAACATGAAGTGGTGTCACCTGAGGGTAATCTCAGGGCCGCCCACGTGATAAAGCCGTTAAGCATTGGGAACTTCTAAGTACACGGACCACACGGATCTGCATGCACTGTTAGCCGGTAAGCAGCGGCTGCCGGCATTTCCCGTGACACCTTTTTTAGAGTTCGCTTGAAATTCTGGGGTTTTAGGGTCTCCGTGTGACCGTTCATGAATGGGTTCTCTTAGAGCAAGAAAGGGCTATGTGGTTACGGGTTGTATATTTAGTGCACGCTTTCGTTATGGGTTATGGCTAGCCATGTCCGGGACTGTTTGTGACCGACACCAAGTACATTCCTTCGTGGAGTGTAGTCTTGGGCCCCCCACGTTCTACAAGTTGCAGGGGTTGCCTTGTAGCCCGTACCGGTCTGTTGTCCGCGTTTATATGTATTTTCTCGCAGTGCGGTGCTTCACGTGGTGCGGGTTGTTTCCGTCCTAAAACAAGGCTTTTTTTGGGTAGATTTGCAGGGTAAAACTGTTCGTTGCTCGCCACAGCTAAGGCACTCTGGGCACACTGGGTACCCGTGGTTAGTGAGGTTATTCGTCTGATGGAGTCGTCGTTGCTGTGCGTTGTTTACAGTGCTTGTTTTTGCACCAGGGCTTATGGTGTCGTAGACTTTTGAAGAGTGGTTTCCCCACGGGTTTTTATGTAGCTGGCTATCATGAAGAGACTACATTATAAAAGAAGTGGGTGCCGTACCTGCTTTGTGTCATAGGTCTTCTCTTGAAGCTTCGCAAGGAGCTGCTTCACCTGCTCGTATCGGCTTTCCGGGATGAGCGGCTCCTCGTCGACGACATGTCTTGCGAGGGCATCGAGGTTCGAATGAGGCGAGAGAGTCAGCAGGTCGATCGTCTTCGTTTCGACCGTGCCGTTGCTGTTTTTTTTGTGTTTCCGACGATTCCGAATGGACGTAGAGATTGGTGTCTTTCGACCTTTTGTGTGCTTGTGAAGTTCAGCTTAGTGCGTGCTTGTGGTGATCGGCGGGGTTCCCAAAAGAAATGTTTTGTGTTATCGTATCTTCGAGCTAGACTTGATCTCGTGCATTAGCCAAGGGGCCCATTCTGTTGCTTTCCCGCTGGGCTCCTGATAGCGGACTCGCACGCAAACGGACAGTATGACTGCTGTGTTGCGGGGGTTTTTTTTTTAGAGTTGAAGTTCGCTTGAGCTTCCGGTATTGTAGGGTCTCCCGGGAAATTTTTAGAGTGCAAGTTGGCTTAGGGATCCGGAGTTTTGAAGTCTCCGGGTGACCATTGTCGGAAAGGTTCCTTTAAGGTATAGTATGTTAGTGTGGCATCGTATCTGCTGTAGTGGCAGTACGTGTGCTTGTGCGCGTATCATTGTTGCCTTGCCGACTATTCGATTTATTTTTAGCGCGCGCTCTTATTTCCTATGTGCTTTGCCATTTCCATGACTCTTGTGACCGACACCGAGTTCACGTTCGTTTTTTGTTAAATGGGTTCTCTTAGAGCAAGTAAGGGCTATGTGGATGTGGGTTGTTTCTTCGGTCTACACTGGTGTGATCCGGTGGCCTTACTTGGTACTCGGGGTACTTGGGAAGTTCACGGGAAGTACTAAATGCAAAAAATCGCCAGAAATGGCCTTACTTGGGTGTACATGGGGTGTACTTGGGGAAGTTCTTAGTAAGTGCATGGGAAGCTAAGTTTTCTACTGTGGATCACACCATACACTTCCATTATGAGTAATGGCGAGCCATGCCCGGGACTGTTTTTGTGACCGATTTTTAAAGCTAAAGTTCTTGTCTTCAAATTTTTGCTTGTGTTTCCGACGATCCCAGCGAAAACTCATGAGGCTTCAAGTGTTCCCCAGAGGATTTTGCATGCTTTCAAGAATGAAAATACTCGACGTAGCTACTTTCGACTCCGAATGGAAGGGAGCAAATATAGAGGTAGAGGGGCGAATACAAGAAGGTCGTTGTTCTTCGCTTACACCACCGTGTGTTGTTTTCACACTCAGGACTTTGACCTGTTGTGTTTGTGTGTCTTGTCGTGTAGGGGTAGACCCGCATGACCTCACGTCCGTTCAACACGTGGTTCGGTAGTTACAGCGCTTGGGATTCCTTCGCTTCTTTGTCTGGCAGCTTCGTCGAGCATTTCATTCCAGGCGGGCGCTTCTGTAAAAGAAAACCGCGACACACCTTCGCTCATATTCGAGAGTCAGACCCGGCGGGTAGTAGCGGAGAAGGAATCGCTTCAATCTCATTGTTTCGGTCTATGGCCCCACGGGGGTGGGGAGGCGCGGCCGAGGAGACCCTACAGAGCCAACGGGGGACCACCAGCAGCCGTGGGGAAAGGGGTGAAAGAGGACCCCCCGGGGAGAAAGGTGTCGAGTTGCTGTGTTTTTTTTTTTTTTTTTTTTTTTTTTCGGCTTCCTTTTTGTAGTTGTTGTTGCTCCTTTCTTTCGGGCTTTTTTTTTTGGTTGGTGTTGAGTTCTCTTTTCCTGTGGGAAGCGGTGCGTTGTGATTTCTCCGATGTTTAACAGTTAACACGAACCTCGGGACACTGGACTTGAAGGAACAGGGGCGAGGAGGGTGGGTTTGCAAGAACGTGCTATGGAATGGGTATGTGCTCAACACCGCACTGGTCCCGTCTGCGCCGTGTTTCGGTCCTTTAAGCCAGGACACATAAGGCAGACGATCATCAGCGCCGAATCTGAGTGGCGGCAGATAGGTGTGAGTCTGGTATGAGGTGGGGGAATGCAAGAACGTGCTTGGAATGGGCATGTGCTCAACACCGCACTGGTCCCGTCTGCGCCGTGCTTCGGTCCTTTAAGCCACGAACACACAAGGCGGATCATCATCAGCGCGGAACCTGAGTGTCTGCAGACAGGACAGCGGTGTGAGTCTGGTTTTTGTCAGGCGGCTGTTCGTAGCTCGTCGAGCCAAAGTTTACGCTGGAAAATCGGCTGAATGTACGTACTATTTCGTGTTCCTCACAGCTGTTTGATACTCTGAACCGCAGTTGTGGGAGGCTTGGGCCTCCCCAGCAGGTGGGCAGGGACTGGCTGGTGATATTTTCAACTTAGGTCCAGATCACCAGGTGATAAAAAGACTGGCTCAAGTTCTAAAGGGGGGGGGGGGGGAGGGGGGTCGAATAATAACAGTTATTTGACACACGTCTGGTTGTCTAAAAACACTACCACTACTTGATCCTGCTACTGTGCGGCTACCCGGAACTTTTTTTATTATTCGACAAATCGAATAATAACACAGTGTTATTATTCGACCCCCCCCCTTTAGTACCCTGGCTTGTACAAGGTTCTCACCCCGTCGCCTTTTGTTCTTCGCTTTCACCACCGTGTGTAATTTTCTCACTCAGGACTTTGACCTGTTGTGTTTGTGTGATTTGTCGTGCAGGGGGTAGACCCGCATGACCTCACGTCCGTTCAACACGTGGGTCGGTAGTTACAGCACTTGGGATTCCTTCTGTTCTTTGTCGGGCAGCATCGTCGAGCAATTTCTTTCAAGCTGCGCATTACGCGCCGCTGAGAAAGAAGGGGAAGCGAACCGACTCGTAACGATCTTCGTGTGTTTGCCACGTTTCCATCGCGGCGCCACACGGCAAAGCAAGGAGACGGGATAGCGGGTAAGCCACAGCGCCAGCGGGCGTGAGGGGAGAGAGAAGCCCAGGCGAGCACGTTCAAAAATGTGAGCCGCTCCATCTCCTCTTGATAGACCGTGATAGACCGAAGAATACAGCACCGGGCAATTCGATGCAGCTCTGCAGCTCTAGGGACTAGAGATGGACCTGATAGACCGTGGTGGACCGTGATTCACTGTGATGAACAGCGGCAGGCACTTCGACGCAGTTTCAAGAGATAGGGACGGACCGGCTCAAAATGGGAAGCTGAGCGCTGTGGGCGCCGAACTGCAGTCTTTCATGGACATGAAGCCGCCTGCAGGGAAGGTATGCGTGCATGCATCTGCCGCCACGCGCCGCTTGTGCTTGCATTTCTTACCCACCGTAGCAGAGCCGCGACGTGCAGCGCGCCTCCGCCGACCGTAGCAGTACGTGAGACCGGAAACTCAGTGTGACCAGTTTCAAATTCGGCCGTGTTTCTGCTCGGTTCTTGCCGGGGTGCGTGCTTAGTTCTTGCCGGGTGCAGATCGCACCACGTATATGAGCCGGTCCGCCCCTATCTCTTGAAACTGCATCGAAGTGCCTGCCGCTGTTTATCACAGTGAATCACGGTTCACCACGATCTATCAGGTACATCCCTAGTCCCTAGAGCTGCATCGAATTGCCCGGTGCTGTATTCTTCGGTACGGTCTATCAAGAGGGGATGGACCGGCTCAGTATATACGACAACAAGCCGCCTCGGGAGCCGAAGGCAGCCAAGCAGACCTCCCAGGGCAGAGGGGAACCTGCGGCGGTGAAGTAACGATGCTCTCTCATCCGAGTGTCCGATGAAACCCGTTGTCAATACCACCCAACGACTGCGACGCCATGTGCAAAATGCCGGACGCGAGCGTCTGTCAAGAGCATGCGTGACTCAGCCGTGTTTTAAAGGTGAGATGAGAGGCATCGGCTCACTCTGTCAAAGGACCATACCACTTGTATGACAACAAGCCTCCTCGGGAGCCGAAGGCAGCCAAGCAGACCTCCCAGGGCAAGGGGGAACCTGCGGCGGTGAAGTAACGAAGCTCATCCGAGTGTCCGATGGAACCCACACCAACGAATGCGACGCGCGTGCGAAAGTCGGACGCTAGCGTCTGTCAAGAGCATGCGTGAATTAGCCGTGTTTTAAAGGTGAGATGAGAGGCATCGGCTCACTCTGCCAAAACGACCATACCACGCCCCCTCGGGAGTACCACCCACCCCTCCTGGTAGACCGCGACAGACAGATTCGGGGTCGTCGTCCCTTCGGTTGTCAGGCTTGTCCAGGGGACAATCCGGTGCACCAGACAGCATGGCTAACTTGCAGGGCCAGCAGGCTCGCGTCGTGGCCACGGATGCGGTGCATTTTTTCGACACTCGACAGGACAGCAGGGCTTACGCTCCGTATTCGGTCTCAGATTTTATTTCCCTTCTCTGGGGAAGAGCTGCCGCGCCACACCTCGCTTCTTTGTACCACATGCGGAGAAAAGAGAAAGAGAGACATAAATAGAGACAGAGAGGGTTTGGAGGAGGACGCTGGCGTGCGTCGGGGCCAGTGAGAAGCACCGGCCACCTTGCTAGATACATCCTGCCGCGGAAAAGGAGCCTTTTCATTCGCTGGGGTCAGCACCCCTGCGGAGGCCCTCTTCCGTGTGCCTTCACGCGGAAGGAAACATTTTTAAGCCCGGCGGAGGTCAACTGACCGGAGCTACCGGGGAGAGTGTGCTTACGTTGTGTGGTAACCTGATACGTTCGTGTGGTATGCGTCGATTGTCTAATGAGCTTGAAGCCCCGCATGGGCGCTTTGTTCCGTGCTGTGGGCGCCGCCCGATGCACGCGGTGATTCGTTTGCGACGATAAAACCTGAGGGAAAAAGACTGCGTGTTTATCCCTCTCAAGAAAATACGTGTGGTCCACGTGTGGGCGCTTAAGGTTTGAGGGGAAAAAAACCTTTCCCCTTATGTGCGACGGCAAAAGAAATAGCGGGCGCTACTGGACTTGCCGACACCTGGCTGTGCGGCCTTGACCACTAGTGGGCCTAGACACCCCTTCATGTGGACCAATAAATCAAAATCCGCATGTGGTACCTGTGGATCCACACGTGGGGGAACAAAAACCAAAAAGAATTAACTTGTGGAAATCCACACGTTCCACACGTGGAGCGTAAGCCCTGCAGGACAGGAATATCGACGTGGAATTTTCTCCCGAAAAAAGAAGAATTGAACAGCCGCCACTTTTTGGCACCCGCGGAAGCTCTTGAGGCTGTGTAAACCCCTGCTCGTGGCTCGCGGAATCGAGAGAAATACTCGACGTAGCTGCTTTGACCCCGAATGGTGGGGGGAAGTAAATGCCGAGACGCCGGGGGCCAGCACGCCGGCTTTCGCGAGTTCGAAGACCCGCAGCTGCGTCATGCTGCGCAGAGCGTTCGTGCCTCTCCCGGAGAGCGGCGTGACGAGCGTCGAATTCACGGCGAGAATCGGCGTCAGGTTGCACGATTCGACCAGCATCCCGTCTTCGTCGAGGGTGAGCCCTGCTTTTCGAACCAGGCTCTTGGACATTTGTGCACGTGGGCAAGAAGCACAATGCGTCGCTTACAGCTAGTCATAGGCTGTTGCTGTTGCGTGAAACAAGCTCCAAAGTTGCTCTACGCACCAGGCACTAATACATTTGCAGAAGCAGAAGTGCTGTATGGGTACGTGGGCACAGCTAGTCGTAAGCCACACGGATGTGATTCGGCGACGGAGCGGCCGCCACGTCCGCCTCGATTGCCCGGATGACGCTCTTCGCCACCGGCCCCGCCGCGCCGGCGCCGATGGGTTTTCCGTCCAAGCTGACGATCGGGAACACGTGGGTGTCGCCGCCCACGAGGAACAGCTCGTCGGCGGCGAACACTTCGGCTTCGGCGATCGGCCGCCGCTCGACGGCCGAGACGCCGGGGGCCAGCGCGCCGGCTTCCGCGAGTTCGAAGACCCGCAGCTGCGTCACGCTGCGCAGAGCGTTCGTGCCTCTCCCGGAGAGCGGCGTGACGAGCGTCGAATTCACGACGAGAATCGGCGTCAGGTTGCACGATTCGACCAGCATCCCGTCTTCGTCGAGGGTGAGGCCAAAGGATCCGCCTTGCTCCCTCGCGGACATGTACACCAGCGTGTTGATCATGTAGTTGTTCGACTTCACGAACGGCATCGTCTTCAACGGAACGCTCCGCACGAAGACCTCGGGGACTCCCTCAGCCAAATCCCGGATGGAGCTTTTCCCCTGGACCACCACGTAGAACGCCGTTCTGCAGCCGGCTGGGCCGAAGGCGAAGTTCCCCGGGCCGGCGGACAAAAAGTACCGGATCGGGGCGTCGCGGACGCTGCACGCGGAGACGGTGCCGGAGATGACTTCGGTCATTTTCCGGGCGTTCTCCGCCCTGCCACCCGGGTACGGGAATTCTAACTTCGCTGACTCGGCGCTGTCGAGGAGCCTGTCGAGGTGGGCGGCCAGCCGGTACAACCACCCGTTGCGCAGGGTGCACATGTCGAAGACCCCGTGGCCCCGCGCAGCCATGTGGTCGTCGACCGGCAACAGCATCAGCTCCGGGTCCGTGACGACGCCGTCTACCAGGCTGCTGTACATGGCCACGGCGGACGGGCCGTCTGGGTTGATCTCTTTGCGGACATCACGCATGCTGTCGAGATAATCCTCGCGGCTGAGAACCTTCATTTTTTTGTCTGAATCTTTTTTTTCTTTGTATATAAGCACCTGCTTTGTAGGAAATGCTTGAGGAGACTGCCAGTCGCGATAGATCAAAGGAGGTAAATGTGCTGTAGCCCACACGAAACACAGGTAAATCTGGGTTTAGTGGCGGGCGTAAGCGTTCAACAACAAGCGCCAGCTTGAAAGGAAATGCTCGACGATGCTGCCCGACAAAGAACAGAAGGGATCCCAAGTGCTGTAACTACCGAACTACGTGTTGAACGGACGTGAGACACAACAGGTCAAAAGTCCTGAGTGAGAAAACAACACACGGTGGTGTAAGCGAAGAACTGTGAAAACGGGTTTTTGCCTAGAGGCTTTTCGTGTTATTTTGCAAATGCTTTGAGCTATCTTCGTGTCTGAGCTTTCAGTCGTCTTCTTAACCATGGTTAAGTGCGCAAATGGTGTCAGCCAGACGAATCAGATTGGGTTTGTATTGTATTTGCCCCTTACCTCTATATTTCCCCCCTTCCATTCGGAGTCGAAGCAGCTACGTCGAGTATTTTTGTACGAGCACCTGCTTTGTAGGAAATGCTTGAGGAGACTGCCAGCCGCGATAGATCAAAGGAGGTAAATGTGCTGTAGCCCACACGAAACACAGGTAAATCTGGGGTTAGTGGCGGGCGTAAGCGTTCAACAAAACGGGCCAGTGCGCGCGATCAGCCGCCTGTTAAATTTCGAGCCCTTTTTTTTACCGGCGGACTCGCACGAAAACAGCCGATTTTCAACAGTGTAAGCTTTCACTGTAAGCGCAATCACTGCACTCACGTGCCTGTATGGTTTGCATGCGAAGATGCCGTTGCGTTTGAGACGTGCAGCACCCTCATCAAGAAGAAACAGTCTCTGTTGTCGAGTTGTGCACATTTCTTTTCGTATGGACGAAATAGAGGGGGGAGATATTCCCCCCATCGTGTAGCCGTTTGAAGTGCGGCCCGCGAGTCGTGCAAAAGCGGATTTGGAACTTTGGCTATGCCGCCCATGGAGCGGAATCAGCTTGATGCACCGGCAAGATGGTGTCGTAAACCCCTTCTGATCGGCAGACCTTCCAAAAATCAGCCGGCAAGGATTATCAGCCGGTCAGAAATCAGCCGCTTTCTTCCTTAGCGCGAACACTGGTCGGGGTGTGACCAAATTTAGTATGGGTTCTCTCTCTCCTGTCTTCTGGCCTGTTGACACTTGGTTGCCCAGGGTACTATCTTCCGGTGGTGATCATCTCTATGAAAAAAGGTAGCCGAATGCTCTACTGCCTCATGTGTTTCACCGGACGCGTTGGGCTGGGTTCCTCCTTACTGGCTATCTATCTATGCATCCTTCCTGGCTCCGTCTGCTGCTTCTTCCACACGGTTTGTGTGCAAAACCGAAAGGTGAAATGATTCTGTTGTTGTGTTTGTCGCAAACGTCTTGACGCCTCAGGACAGAGGGCAAGGAATGGTGGGCAAGTGGGTGAAGCTACGATTCTCTGCATACCAACGGAGGGAAATCATGTATCTTGTAGACAACGCACTTGTTAGGGACTCGTATGATATATGAACGTGCGATCACGTAGACGATCTATTTGCTAGGGACTCGCATGATATGAAACATGTGACACAACGTGCGTTCACATGTTGTGACACATGGGGTCAGCATCTAACCGATATTACTTGACACTCCCGATACGAGCGCGGCGTGTACAAGTGTTCGTGGTTCGTCGGGGCCGAAGGCGAGAAGGTTCTCCGCAGCAGTCCGGAGCGTTGGGCGGACGATCCCAGAAAGAATGCCTGCCAGCAACGGCGGACGGATCCGCGCAGAGTTCGTTCTCACCTTCCGTGTGAGGCATATGTGTAACACCTGATCAAAGGCACAGCACAGTTGCATAGACGTTTCTATGACTACTGTTTGCCGTGACCAAAGGCGGCACACCTGCAGCGACGCCAGGTTGCTTTAGAGGCATACCGGTAGGTGCTGATTGTGGACACCTGATCAGAGGCACCGTTCCCTTGACTGCTGTTTCGCCAGATAGTAGGTAGGGACAGAAGGAATCTCTTTGGTCCATTCATGCGCGTCTTTAATTAGAAGACGAGGCATTTGGCTGCGGCCAGTCGTGCGGCCAGTCGTGCGGCGGCGGCACCGCCGCCGCCACCCGCCGGGCCACGACTCCGACGAAGGCGGCGCCGGCAGCAGTGTCCGTAAGCAGGCACTGACTTTTCCCCTGCAGGCCTTCAGCTGGGTTCCGAACGGTGCCTACTACACATTACGCACGTAACTTACACACACTCGTTGCTTCGCCTTTGTGTCCTTCAGCCGCGAGTCTGCGAGCTTCGAGTGGCACACTGCGGGTGCACGGCTGCCAGCTAGTTGGGCCCACAGCACCCGTTTTGCTTCTACCGCCAGGTATTTCTCGAGATCGCTAATCGGTGGCACTGCGGGTTCACGTAGTTGGGCCCACAGCACCCGTTTTGCTTCAACCAGGAGCCGCCAGGTATTTCTCGAGATCGCTCATCGGTGGCGCTGCAAGTGGAGAGAGACAAGTCGTGGTGTCTCGGGGTTTTTTGAGCGAAGTTCGTTTTCTTAAAACAATCCGGGATGCCACAAAGTCTCTGAGTGCGACCGTCTTTTCATCCCCATGGCCATCAGGGTCCTGTTACGTGGTACAGGATATCAGGACGCGCATTTAACTACATGGTTTTGACTGCCCGACGCTTTTTCCTCTTCGAATGCGCTGGTTTTGGCAGCCTGCGGCGGATGCAGCGGTATAGATGGAGAGTCGCAGACGCTGATTGCACGTTCGAGAAGTGTCGGTTGAAGGCTTCGACAGCCAGCTGCCTCTCGGTCTCCACCGCCCGGATCTCGCGCCCCGCCGAAGCCACGCGGGACCTGTTCTTGATGGCGTCGAACGCCGCCGGCAGCAGCCGCGGGTCGCAGCTGACGCAAGGCGCCCGGCGGCGGGCGTGCGGCCAGTCGTGCGGCGCGGCCGCCGCCGCCGCCACCCGCCGAGCCACGACTCCGACGAAGGCGGCGCCGGCGGCAGTGCGCGGCCGCGGCGCCGGCTGGTCGCACAGCACCCGCTTCGCCTCCACCAGGAAGCGCCAGGTGTCCTTCGGATCGCGCGGGTCCGCCAGGCGGAGGCCGGCGAAGGTGGGCCGCGGCGGCGGCCGCAGCCAGCCGCCGCCGCCGCCGGACGAAGCGCGCGAGTCTTCGAGCTCGGGGCACCCGGCCTCTGACGGGGCCAGCGAGTGCCCCAGCAGGTGGACGGAGCGCTCCTGCAGGGAGCAGACGAGGGAATCCTGCGGAGACGCGGTCGGCCCGCCGCCGCCGCCGCCGGCGGCGGCGGCGGCCGCCGTCGACTCGAAGCGGGAGAAGCCGCCGCCGGACGGGGCGCGGTCTTCGAGCAGGAGGGCGCTCTGGTGGACCGTGAAGGAGAGGCTGTTGTTGGTGTTGCCGTTGCTGTGGAAGCTGCGGTTGAGGCTGGCGCCGGGGGTGTTGTTGTTGTCGTTGTTGGTGCTGTTGTTGAAGCTGCGGTTGCTGCTGTTGATGTTGTTGCTGTGATTGTTGTTGTTGTTGACGTTGGCGTTGGCATTGCTGTGGAAGCTGCGGTTGAGGCTGGCGCCGGGGGTGTTGCTGTTGTAGTTGTTGGTGCTGTTGTTGAAGCTGCGGTTGCTGCTGTTGATGTTGTTGTTGTGGTTGTTGTTGACGTTGGCGTTGACGTTGCTGTGGAAGCTGCGGTTGTTGCCGGTGTTGTTGTTGTTGCCGTTGCTGTGGAAGCTGTGGTTGCTCCTGGTGCTGTTGTTGTTGTTGTTGTTGTTGTTGAAGCTGCTGCTGTTGTTGTGATTGTTGATGTTGCCGTTGCTGTGGAAGCTGCGGTTGCTCCTGGTGCTGTTGGTGTTGTTGAAGCTGCTGCTGTTGTTGCGATTGTTGATGTTGCCGTTGCTGTGGAAGCTGAGGTTGTTGCCAGTGCTGGTGTTGTTCCTGCGGTTGATGCTGGTGCTGTCGCTGAGGATGTGGTTGCTGCGGGTGCTGTCGTTGTTCGCGTTGGTGTGGTTGTTGTTCGAGCTTCTGTTGTTGAAGCTGTGTTTGCCGCCGCCGACGCTGCTGTTGTTGTTGCCGCCGCCGACGCTGCTGTTGTTGTTGCCGCCGCCGCCGTCGCCGTTCTTGAAGCTGCGGTTGTTGTAGTTGATGTTGCCGCCGCTCTCGTTTTTGAAGCTGCGGTTGTTGTTGCTGCTGCCGCCGCCGTCGCCGTTCTTGAAGCTGCGGTTGTTGCCGCCGCCGCCGCCGCCGCCGCTGTTGTTGCTTCTGCCGCCGCCGTCGCCGTTGTTGAAGCTGCGGTTGTTGCCGCTGCCGCCGCCGTCGCCGTTGTTGAAGCTGCGGATGTTGTAGTTGATGTTGCCGCCGCTCTCCGTTTTGAAGCTGCGGTTGTTGCCGCCGCCGCCGCCGCCGCTGCTGTTGCTGCTGCCGCCGCCGTCGCCGTTCTTGCAGCTGCGGTTGGCGTTGCCGTTGCTGTTGCTGTCGTTGTTGCAGCCGCCGTTGCCGCCGCCCTCGTTTTTGAAGCTGCCGTCGCTCCCGCCGCCGCCGCCGCCGCTCCGCGAGCTCGAAGCGAGGGTGCTGGACGATTCGTCGTCCGCCCCGCCGCCGCCGGCCGCGGACTGCGACGCCGAATCCCGCGCGCCCGCTGGCGACAGCAGCTCGCTGGACGACCGAGTCTTCGTCGACGCCGTCGACTCCCTCCCGTCCTCGGTCGCCAGCACCTCCGGCAGCCTGCCTGACACAGACCGCGCGCTGCCCCCGAAGCTCTCCACCCCGGTGCACTCTCCGGCCGGCGGCGCCGGGGCCTGCGGGGGGTGCGGGGGGTGCGGGGGGTGGGGGTGCCTTCCGAACCACGTGGCGGCGGCGGCGGCGCTGTCTTCGCGCTCCGCCTGGCAGTACTGCGCCGGGTGCTTGACGTGGCAGGGGTCGAGCGGCGGCTGCGCGGGCGGCCTGGGGCGGGCGGGCTGCTGCGGGGGTTTTTTTTAGAGTTAAAGTTCGCTTGGAATTCCGGGGGTTTAGGGTCTCCGTGTGACCGTTGATGAATGGGTTCTCTTAGAGCAAGAAAGGGCTATGTTACGGGAACGTGTCAGCTAGACTTAGGCGGACAATGTCCGGCATGGGGTCTAGGGGGTGCGGGTGTAAAGGGAAATTTCGTGATTTTGCATTTTGTCGGGAAAAAGACGCGAGGGAGGAGATCTTCACGGTGTAACCACAACCAAACGGGGGCAAAACCCTCGGCACTACGCTTCATCTTTTCTGCCTCCAGTTTTGCGCAGGTAGGTGGTATGCTTCCACGAAGAATATCAGCGCTCGGCTTCTTCGCCAGGCTGTCGTAACTGAGACACTGCAAGAACTGGTGGCACATTTGTACCGACCAGCAGCCTGAGGACGACAAGCGGACTGTGGTGTCAAGGTCTGTCTCAGCTCTGGCATGGTGCGTCGTGCCGACATTCTTTTGGGGGCATTTTGTGGTCCCTTTGGTTCCCGAATGTATATGAGTCAACCGTCAGGCCACCGTACCGTTACGCTACCGTTGCGCTGCCGTTACGATACTGCTACGCTACAGTTTTAGTACTTCTCACGCCAATATTCTCATGTCAATACATGTTTGTATGTAACTTCAATGTCACGCGACGGTTTGTGCCAAAGAATAGGTTAACCCCTGGCAAGCTTGATTCCTTACATGACTTACCGGGAGCTTTTAAGCTGTGTGCGGATGCTGTGCGCCACAGAAACTTTCGGCTGTTGGATGCGGCGATGCAGACGGGGCGACTGGCAGCCTCGACACCGAAGGTAACAACGGCCCGAGCTGTTCTTCCCCAGAGAAACTACTGCAGGCTATGCATGTATTTCGATGGCGACTCAATGAACACGTACCGCGAAACAGAAACCTCGATGCGGACGCGCTAAGCAACGCGGCCACGGACATAGTGCAGGCAAAGACGGGTGCGCAAGTAGGTCTGATACGGGCGCAGTAAAGGCCAGTCTTTCTGACCGGTCACCAGCGCGGTAGCATGGATCTGTGGCGTAGCATGGCATTGTGGGCATGTCTCACCAGCGTGGCAGCGCGAAGCGAGAATAATGCGAAGCCTCTTGTGCCGAGCCGGACTCGCTTCGCAAACCGAAGCAGTGTTGCGGGCAATGAGCCAGCCGCGCCCTGACGCAGCTGCGACGACACCCGCGAAACCGTTTATGAAAGCACACGAGGCATGGGCAGCGAGCAGGCACCCGGATCTACAGTACAACATGAGAGAAGGAAGCAGAGTGGAAGGGAAGGGAGCAGGAGAGGTGCGCAAGCAGCCAGCGATCCCGCAGCAAGGCGAGCGAGGAATGCGACGGCAAGATACACAAAGCATGGTGCATGGCGTTACTTCATGTGTCCGCATCGACGTTCCTACTCCGCGGTACGTGTTCCAAGCTGAACTCAAACCGCGGCGCATGTAGGCACGGTATAGCAGCATGCGGCCACGCAGAGGGGGTCCACACGATGACTCTGTGGTCCATACCACATGTTCGGGACCCCTAACGGACGCTACACGTCCGTGAGGACATTCCGGCTCCTCATTTTGGCACCTTTCTGAGCACAAAGACTGACGGTTTAATTCTCCTTCCGTGCGGTTGCCTTCGGAGCCGTAGGCGCCGCTCCGGTGTGCGAATTAAACTCATGTTTAATGCGCTGTTCTACCAAACGGACCTCAGCTACGTTCCTTGGCCGGACCGCTGACGCTACGGGATCCTCGGTTGTGCCCCTTAGCTGGATTGCTAGCTCGATGGGATGAGCTGGCCGGCGTGTGGGCACGGCACGGGCGAATGTGGCCGCCATATGGCGGCTGCGGTTGCGGGCCGGGCCGGCGCGACCGCGAGCAGACAGGCTGCGTGCGCGACCACCGTTAGCTGGCTTGCGCTGCCGTGGGCCCGATCGCGCCATTCACGCGGTACCATGGGATTGTCCCAATGGCTCCTATCCCAATGGTCCTTTGCCAGCAGAGAAGAGCTGTCGGGGGGATGCGGACTGGAACGGTCTCCCCTCTTTTATTGCTGAGGTCACAAGCGCGGAAGCGCTGGTAAAACATTTTCACAGTTCTCCTTCAGCCAGCTTGCGAGCTCCTCTTCCACCACACCTTGCTCGAGGACACGCCTCCGCGAACCGCCGCGAACTTCAGTACACCTTCCCGAACCAACACCAGAAAGTCACTCGGCGTTACTAAGAGACCAAACCCAGCAGGATCAAAGAATGTCAGCTCACCTTCCTCATTCTTTCGGAATGGGACAGCAATCCCGTCAAGCAGGAGAGACCCACCCCAAGACCCGAACAAGGGATAGGCAGACCCCTTCCAGGACTATCCATTCCAGGACCACACCCCCTCTCCGGGCTGGACGAAAGTACTTTGTATATTGCACGTGCGGACACATACCAGGTGCGCGCGCCGACGAAGGGGTCTGCTACCCTGAGCCACCGGGCTGGCGATCGTCGCATCTTCCGGCGATGCAGATTATCGCCACAGATTCTTTGCATTCTAACCCAGACGATCTCTTCCCCTCACAGCCGCACACGGGCGCGAAAGAGTAGTAGTAGTAGTCGTAGTAGTATGTGTCATCCTACTCCGGGAACAAGTCAGGGAGAAGAACGGAGCAATCAACAAACGAGTGACTTAAGGCGGCCGCTTGAGCGGCGCCAATCTGAGCGCACACAGCAGCAGTGACGCGTCGGCAGTATTTGCACTTCAGGATGGGGCTGTCGTCATGAGCGTCGACGGCTAGCCAGTGTCGGCAGAGGGTGCAGTGGTCGGAGCAAGCTTGAACGTGGCCGTGGCATGTCGGTGCCGCACAAATGAGGTGGTCGATGTAGTTCAGCGCATTAACCTTGCGCATGCGCCGCGCAGCCTGCGAGATCACGCGCTTCCAGGGTCGACCGCATCCGGTCCCACGTGCCTTCGTACGTTCCCGCGTCTTCCGCGGCGGCGCGAAAGAAAATAAAACAAATGCTACTGCGGCGGAGCTCTGTCGGCGGTTCGCTTGAGGGTAGCCACTCGAGGCAGAACACAGTAAATGGTGTCAAGCAGTGTCCCTCTTCCAAAGCAAGCGGATCGCAGTCAAAGAGTTTTTAGAGAGTGTCAAGCAGCGTACCTCTTCCAAAGCAGTCACGCCGAAGCGCGCTCACGGTCAATGGGTATCCCAAAGCAGTCACGCCGAAGCGCGCTCACAGTCAATGGGTATGTAGAGAGTGCCAAGCAGTGTCCCTCTTCCAAAGCAGTCACGCCGAAGCGCGCTCACGGTCAATGGGTATCCCAAAGCAGTCACGCCGAAGCGCGCTCACAGTCAATGGGTATGTAGAGAATGCCAAGCAGTGTCCCTCTTCCAAAGCAGTCACGCCGAAGCGCGCTCACGGTCAATGGGTATCCCAAAGCAGTCACGCCGAAGCGCGCTCACAGTCAATGGGTATGTAGAGAGTGCCAAGCAGTGTCCCTCTTCCAAAGCAGTCACGCCGAAGCGCGCTCACGGTCAATGGGTATCCCAAAGCAGTCACGCCGAAGCGCGCTCACAGTCAATGGGTATGTAGAGAGTGCCAAGCAGTGTCCCTCTTCCAAAGCAGTCACGCCGAAGCGCGCTCACGGTCAATGGGTATCCCAAAGCAGTCACGCCGAAGCGCGCTCACAGTCAATGGGTATGTAGAGAGTGCCAAGCAGTGTCCCTCTTCCAAAGCAGTCACGCCGAAGCGCGCTCACGGTCAATGGGTATCCCAAAGCAGTCACGCCGAAGCGCGCTCACGGTCAATGGGTATCCCAAAGCAGTCACGCCGAAGCGCGCTCACAGTCAATGGGTATGTAGAGAATGCCAAGCAGTGTCCCTCTCCCAAAGCAGTCACGCCGAAGCGCGCTCACGGTCAATGGGTATCCCAAAGCAGTCACGCCGAAGCGCGCTCACAGTCAATGGGTATGTAGAGAGTGCCAAGCAGTGTCCCTCTTCCAAAGCAGTCACGCCGAAGCGCGCTCACGGTCAATGGGTATCCCAAAGCAGTCACGCCGAAGCGCGCTCACAGTCAATGGGTATGTAGAGAGTGCCAAGCAGTGTCCCTCTTCCAAAGCAGTCACGCCGAAGCGCGCTCACGGTCAATGGGTATCCCAAAGCAGTCACGCCGAAGCGCGCCCACAGTCAATGGGTATGTAGAGAGTGCCAAGCAGTGTCCCTCTTCCAAAGCAGTCACGCCGAAGCGCGCTCACAGTCAATGGGTATTCAGTCAGAGTCACAGAAACCACGGCCTCAAGAGATGCAGCCGAGAACACCCGCTGCACCCGGTACTCTGCTCCCGGTCGAAGTCAGTTCCGGGAAGCGACAGTCGCGAGACACCAAAACAAAATCGAAGGATACTGTTTGGTACGCTTCGCTCCTGACGACGCTTGCACGAAATTAGCTGACATTAAACTTCCAGTAAATTGGTGCTGAAAGGTAACAAATGCCACGCGCCAAGAAAATTACGAAAAACGAAAGGGTGATTTGATGACCCGCTTTGAGAACCCTGGAGTCCGGCATGTGTGCCGTTTACGGGATACATGTCGGCTTCCTACTCATGGGGGACCAAGGTAGGCAGTCTCTCACACCTCCAAACCGGACCAACCACTATACTTTGGCAGGTATGCAATCCCCCCCCCGACTGTAGTAGTTGAGGAAGGTGCAAACTTGGAGACTGCTACAGAAGTCCTGCACGAAACTTGGACACGTGCCTCGCGTAGGGCAGGTGGGCCTGTGACCCGCTTTGGGAACCCTGGAGTCCGGCATGTGTGCCGTTTACGGGATACACGTCGGCTTCCTACTCATGGGGGACCAAGGTGGGCACTCTCACACCTCAAAACCGGGTCAACAACTAACGCAAGAAGAAGACAAACTTCTGCGCAATGTTGGCACTTGACTGGTTCTCCGAAGCGTTGCTGAAAAACTCCGTGACGTCTCGGAGCTGAGGCCTTGCCAATGCTTGCAAAGGGCAATGATGAGCTGCCATCGCACTGACCTCATTCCTTCATCCTTGAGGATCCATTTCTAGCGTTATTTGTGGATTTCTGTTTGTACGTGCCGAGGGAGGATTAGCCTGCTAGTGGATGATGGTGAGTGAATATGCTCGTTAGGCTAATCTTCTCCCAAACACGCTGCCAGCGTTCTCTTTCGTGTTTACAATGCACTGTTACTTCGATAATACATCCTCCTCCTACTGCGTAAACTGGCTCCGTCTGCTGCTTCGTCTTTACCGTCGCGGATGATGCAAAAACCGAAGTAGAAAGGTCAGGCAGAGAATCGGTGTGTTTGTCCCAATCGTCGAGACGCCTCAGGACACGGCTTCAGAAAAAGGGCAAGGGTGGGCAAGCGAGGGGTGAAGTTACGATGTTTTCGGGATAGCGACGGGGTTATTCAACCTGTAACGAGTGTTAGGTATTCGTCGGATATATTCATCTTCTAAGATCTGCGATCGTATACGACAAAAAAAGCTTTTACAGTAAAAGTTCGCTTGAACCCGGGGTTTTAAGAGTCTCCGGGTGACGGTCAATATGGGAAGACATCCTTTTGTCCTCTGAGTGTTCGTAAGAGTGGTGGTCACAGAATCGGTGGACATACCTTCGTTGTGGGTTTTTGGCAGACGAGGGCGTACCACCGGGCGAGGGCCGTTGCCAGCTGTGCCGGGTCTTCGCCGTCCTGCAGCAGGCAGCACTGCGCCATTAGCAGGTCGAACGTGCCGTACTTCGGGGCGTCCGACGCGTCGCTCCAGCCGCTGCAGGCCGAAAGGGCCGAGGCGTCGCAGAGGACGGCGCCGTGGGCCTCCTCCTCCCGCTGGGCGCGCAGGCCGCCGCCGGCGACGAACTGGTTGAGCACGGCGACCTTCTCGCTGACCACGTCGTCGTCGGCGCTCGCCGGCGCGCGGTACGCCTGCGGCATGTACTTGAACGCGGCCGCCAGCAGCGGCGCCACGAACCAGGCGTGCGCCGGCAGCCCGTCGGCTTCGCACGGGTCGAAGGCGGGCGAGTTCCGAACGATCGCCACCGTCGCTGACTTGCGCAAGGCTTCAATCCGGAGCAGGACCTTCGTGCCCGCTGCCTGGGGTTCATCGCATGGGTATCCTTGATCGAACACAGTCTGTGTGTTTTGCTTGTTTTTATACAGAGTGATTAGCTTGTCTTTATACAAAGTCTGTGCGATTAGATTGTCTTTATACACAGTCTGAGTAGCGTGTCGGTATGCAAAGTGTGAATAGCTTGTCTTTATACACAGTCTGAGTGATTAGCTTGTCTTTATACAAAGTCTGTGTGATTAGATTGTCTTTATACACAGTCTGAGTAGCGTGTCGGTATGCAAAGTGTGAATAGCTTGTCTATATACAAAGTCTGTGTGATTAGATTGTCTGGCCCTGGTCGAGAGAGACGTACCTGGTGGAACTCCTTGAGGTGGCGCGTGACCTGCGGCGGCAACGGCTCGCGCGAGCGTGTGAGCCGTGCGCCGTGCACCATGACGACGACGTGGAGCAGGCCGGCGCAGAACGGCGCCCGCTCGACCGCGGGGCCCCCGGCGGCGTCGAGCAGGAAGTCGTGCAGGACCACCTCTTGCAGCCGGTCCTCCACCACGTTCCCCAGCGTCACCAGAAGCCTCTCGTAGGCCCAAAAGTAAGTTTCCCTGTCCACGATGCGGGAGAGCGCGGCCGGCGCGCTCCAAATTTCGTCCGCTTCGTCGTCCGCAGCGGACCCTCGCCCGTCCGACGGCTTCCGCCCGCCGCCCCTCTTCGCCTGCCGGAACGGCCTCTCGGTGGGCGGGTTCAGCGGCACCTGCGGGGTCCTCGGGTCGTTCTGGCACGCGCCCTCCTCGCTGGCGCTCACCCACCACACCCGCAGGCCGTCCTGCACCTCGCGGCTCCCGGCGAGGTCCGCCAGCAGCCGGTACGCGGGCACCCCGGCGCAGACGCTGGCCCGAGTCAGCTTCTCGTACCGGCGCTCCCGCCGACTGTACTCCCCTGCCTTCTTCTTGATGATCTCGTCCATTTCGACATGTGCGCGGTGTGTAAGTGAAAAGTGTGTAAAAAGAGTTGTTTGCCGTTCCTTGGCATAGAAACGGTGTGCTATGTAGCGTTTATTGTGGTTTAGAGGTTCTGGATATGTTTGCGACGGTTAACTCCTTATCAGCAATACTCGCAGTGGTGTATGTGACAGCATGGATTTACAAAGATCTTTGCATTTTTCCACATGTTTTTCAAAACTTCTTTTTTACATCTTTGTGTAAAAAAGAAAAAAGAAAGAGAGAGAGATCTTGAAATTTTGTAAAAAAATAGTGACTGTGCGTTGTCCTTGTGAGTGGGGGTGTGTGGTCCTTTTTGAGGTGAATTGTGCCTGTCGTTGCCTCTCCCTTAAGGTTGCAGCCCAAGGAAACCAGCTGTGAGACAAAACTCGGCGCCACGAAGAGACCCTGCCTGAAGGAATCAACCACCCCCGGGTGGGCTAAGTTGTCAACAGGAAATACTCGAGGGGCTGCCTTGTGCTTACTTCGAAGGACATGGATTTACAAAGATCTTTGCATTTTTCAACATCAGTATAATTCGTTGTCATTTACCCCCCCCCTAGACTTTACCCCCCCTGAAATTTACCACTTTTTGGGGATTTTCGATGTACACTGGGAAAAACAGTGTCTTTTACCCCCCCCCCCCGCCCCAGGCATCTTGTTAAGAACCATCCATCCATCCATCCATCAGCCGGCTGACCCCCCCCCCCCCCCCCTCAGGCTATTTTCACTGTGGAGGGGGGAGACGCTACCTGTCACACTCGAAGGTGGTCACCACGGTGGGCGGTCAGAAAAAAAAAATTTTTTTTTTTGCCCCAAATACCCCAAATACCACACTTTGGAAAATTTTTGTGGGCCCACTTTTGGCAGGGAATTTTGACCATTTCACCTTAGAGAATTTGACCACCCAGCCTCCAAGGCAACTGCACTGTAGAGGGGGGGATTGCAAGAACGTGCTTGGAATGGGTATGTGCTCAACACCGCACTGGTCCCGTCTGCGCCGTGTTTCGGTCCTTTAAGCCACGGACACATAAGGCGGACCATCATCAGCGTGGAACCTGAGTGTCTGCAGACAGGACTGCGGTGTGAGTCTGGTTTGTCAGGCGGCTGTTCGTAGCTCGTCACAGCCAGGACCACCCGTGCTACTAGAGCACAGGCGAATCCATCACGGGGAGAAGGCCCCTACAACCGTGTCTGAGCAATCAGTTAAAAAACTCAGGGCACTCGCCCTGATTGTGACTGCGACTCGCTAGGCAGCACTGACTTGTCTTCTTTTTACGGTGGCAATCTGCGAAGTAAACTCCGCAGAGCACAGTGGACATGGGGTTGCCGTGTGCAGCACCAATGGTTGAAGTACCAAAAGGAAAAGAGTGCGAGGAAGTAATCCTGCGTGCTGAGGGCAGCAAGTCGCGTTACGCGAAGTACCCTACTGGAGGGGGGGGGGGGTCTGGTTTATCCGGCCATCCGGCCAAAGTGGCTGATCCTTAACAAGAGCGCTGCCCCCCCCCCCCCCCCCCCCCCTGGAACGGTTACAGAACTGCCTGTGAAATGGGGTCTGCAGTGTTCAGAAGGGGTCCGGGGCTCTTTCACAGGAGTTCCACAGCCGCTGTGGAGTTCCACCGCCGCTGTTCTGATGCAAAAGGAAAAGCTAGAGTGCTGAGCAGGCAGAAGTAGCAGCAGGATTCATGGTCTTGCCATGCTCAGCATCCACTTTCATACCCCTAGCTTCACACAGTCCGGTCCCCACAGGTAGGCTCCCTGGTTAGAGGTGGCGATCATAAAGGAACCCTGCAGGGGCCCCAGAACAGTGTCCTTTACCCCCCCCCCTGGAGCCTCCTTTACCCCCCCCCAGTGCTGATGCTAAGGCCCCTAAACTCGGCATCGTTGTCAGCCGGACGGCAACGAGGGGTGGGTGGGTACCCCCCCCCCCTAAACACCCCCCCCCCTCCTGCAGGGCCTGTGTGCAGCAGGGTGGTGACCGCTCTAAGGTGGCTTCCTCAGCAGCGACCAAGAAAAAAAAACTTTTTTTTTTGGCCCAAATCCTCCCAAAAAAGCACTCGAAAAAAAAAGATTTTTGACCCACTTTTTCCACCATTTCACCTTAGAGAATTTAGCTAAGGTGGGTCCCACAGTAGGTCCACAGTGGGTTGCACCAGGAGGGGGGGGGGTACCCACCCCCACCCAAGGTTAGCAACTTCGTTTTGGGTCTCAGGCTTAGTATCAGCACTGACCCCCCCCTGGAAATTACCCCCCTCGGCCAAAATTTAGGCCTCAGGGGGGGGGGGGGGTAAATGACAACGAATTATACTGATGTTTTTCAAAAGAGGACTAAGCTTATCGGAAGCACTTAAGTCGGGAAATATATATCGGAACTGCTTCACCAGGAGGGGGGGGGGGGGGGGGGGGGGGGGGGGGGGGGGGGGGGTAGGGGGGGGGGGGTACCCCCCCACACGGTGCACTAGTCAAGGACTTTTTTGACTTTGACTAGTGGTTTTACTAGTCAAAATTTTGACTAGTAAAATGACTAGTGCCACTAGTAAAAATGACTAGTGATTTAGACAAAATCCACCCAACCTGGACCCAAATCCTGGGTGTTTCGAGAGTTTTCGAGGTGTTGCACGGCACTACCGTGACCACCGGTGCCGAGACACCACAAACCACCTGGGCAACCCCAGTTTTCGCGAGAGACAGGCCGAGTTGCGAGGTTTTTGGTTGGTTTCTTGGGAAAGTTCCTGAGCTTGTATGGCTTAGCAAACATAGTGCAAACGACAGTGCTATCCCTACGGTGAGGTCAGAGACATGTCGTGACAGGTCTCAGACACTGGACATAATGCGGGGTTCCGACCACATTCAAACTCTGGTCCGTAGATTCGGCTTGTCGCTCATGGCGCTCCTATCGCCTTGGCATCGCACCGGACACAGTGCATTTACAGTAGTGGGTTCCCTAAAACCCACGAAGAAATGAGAGATGGTCGGCAGGTCTTCTTGCCGAGCTTCCCAACATGAATGTGCAACAGGTGCTGGCTTTGTCCGCCTGTGAACTGTTTGCATGCAAGGCTTTGTGTTGTGCACATTCCACAAATAGTTGCTCACTGCTATGTGCTCCGCTTTCTAGTGTTGGAGGCACTCTCTCATTGCGTGCTTGGAGACTTCCTCTTTCACGCCGCCGCGGAAAACCATTCTTGTAGCCTGTGGCGCGCGCGTTGTGTGCCAGTCAACACGTCGTGGTGCTTTGTCCGGGCATTTCGAATGCCTGGAAGTCACGTTTCTTTGTCTTTTCGGGACGTGCAGACGACCATTGAGCCCACCGATCAATTGCTCAAAGCTTTCGTCGGGTGGGACACCAGCAGGTTCTGGTTTCTACTCGTCGGGTCTACCGCACGGTGAATCGCGTAGCCAGTGTACTTTTTGTGGAAACAGTTCTTTCGCATCTTCGGTTGTTCACATACGACGATTGAAATCATCGCCTCGAAGTAGCTTGAACTCACATCGCACTGTCTATCGGGCATTGGGAGCTACTAGTAGTAAGTGCGGAAGAGCATGAGGCAGGCAAGCTGTATAACACTCCTAGTAGGCAACACATTCCCAGAAACTCCCCGTACTCAGCCGTGGTGCTCGCCTGCCTTCATGGCACTTGCACTTTACAGAACTCAATACTCAGCCCGATTCCTGTGGGGGAAGAGTGGGGGTCCAAAAAAGCGACCACAGTTCTGCATGTTCAGCCGCAAAACACAAACCGACGAGTAATCGTGACTTATTCCTGCAGAACTGGCTTTGTTGAATGACGCTCGTGGCAGACAACTGACCCCCAGCTTTCGTCTATCGCACAGTAAGGAATCGCGTTGGGAACTGCGTTCGGAAAATCATTGGACCGGAATTTCTTTGGACCGGAATTTCTTTTTGGACTTTTTGGAGGTTCAGAAAGTTTTGGACTTTTCCCTGGGGGTTTCACTTTTTGGCGGTATTTTGAAGTCTGACCCAAGCAGCTTTTGCACTCGTTTCGTGTTTCCGTTACACAAATGATGGGACCGGCAGAATGTACGAACATTTCAAAGCTTCCCGAATTCCGGGCCGAAACGCGTCCAAATTGGTTCAGGTTACCTTTAGTTTCTGTTTGTCCTTAAAACCCGTGGTGCACGATCATGACTATGGGCATAGCCTGGGTCGCGTAGACAAGCAGCTCGGGTGAGCATGGCGGGGGCGACTCATGAGATTGCCCCCGTCGCGTCCGACCACGTGCCGGAACACGACGTCCGGGACCGGCTATACTTGATCAACTCCTTGAACGTCAGCAGCCCGCTGTCGTCGGCATCCACCGCGTCAAAAACGCGCGTGTCCGCCACTCGGCGGCCAGGAAGGTCGAGTCCTTCCGCGGCATGCCGGTGGCCCTGCTCCGTAAGGCCCAGCGATGCCGCGTGCCGACTACGCTCAGCGACTCGCCACCTTGAGTCTGGCTAAAGTAGTACCTTCTCCAAGTTGTAGGGCGCTGTTAACGGACTTGGGCGCGCCCTTGACTGTAGACACCACATGTATCATATCCTATCGTATTCCCGGATTCTAAACTTCCTTATGGGCGTGAACCTGCTACTACTGTAAAATACTTGGACCGGAACCTTTTTGAACTTTTGGCCCAGGTTTTGGGGGTTTGAAAAGTATTTCGACTTTTTCCCGGTCCAACATTATTCCGAACACGGTAGCAAGCGCAACGGTAGGGTACAGTTGTGCGGTGGGACCCTCCGAAATTTACAAACCAGCCCAGATTTCGGTTCGGAACAGGTGGATTTCTACTAGGACACTAGTCATTTTGACTAGTGCACTAGTCATTTTTACTAGTGCACTAGTCATTTTTACTAGTGTTTTTACTAGTGCACTAGTCATTTTTACTAGTGCACTAGTCATGCTTTTTCACTAGTAAAATGACTAGTCAAAACACCTTTTTCACTTTTACTAGTGCACCGTGCACCCAGGGTTAGCAACTTCGTTTTGGGTCTCAGGCTTAGTATCAGCACTGACCCCCCCCCCTGGAAATTACCCCCCTCGGCCAAAATTTAGGCCTCAGGGGGGGGGGGGGGTAAATGACAACGAATTATACTGATGTTGTTCAAAAGAGGACTAAGCTTATCGGAAGCACTTAAGTCGGGAAAATATATATCGGAACTGCTTCCGTTATATATTTTTCTGCTTCCGTTATATATTTTCTGCTTCCGTTATATATTTTCAAGCTTCCGTTATATATTTTTTCCAGCTTCCGTTATATATTTTCCAGCTTCCGTTATATATTTTCCAGCTTCCGCTATATATTTTCCAGCTTCCGTTATATATTTTCCAGCTTCCGTTATATATTTTCCAGCTTCCGCTATATATTTTCCAGCTTCCGTTATATATTTTTCTGCTTCCGTTATATATTTTCCAGCTTCCGTTATATATTTTCAAGCTTCCGTTATATATTTTCCAGCTTCCGTTATATATTTTCCAGCTTCCGTTATATATTTTCCAGCTTCCGTTATATATTTTCCAGCTTCCGTTATATATTTTCCAGCTTCCGTTATATATTTTCCAGCTTCCGTTATATATTTTCCAGCTTCCGTTATATATTTTCCAGCTTCCGTTATATATTTTCCAGCTTCCGTTATATATTTTCCAGCTTCCGTTATATATTTTCCAGCTTCCGTTATATATTTTCCAGCTTCCGTTATATATTTTCCAGCTTCCGTTATATATTTTCCAGCTTCCGTTATATATTTTCCAGCTTCCGTTATATATTTTCCAGCTTCCGTTATATATGCTATGTTCTGATAAATATTGGAGTGTTTCCATAAGTCACCACACAGAAATGCAGGCCCAAAGTCACCGGAGAAAGCCTAACTAGATAACGAAGAAAGCCTAACTAGAGAAACAAAAGAGGAACAGCAACAGGATGGAAAGGCAACGAGACGCATCTGGAAACCCCCGACAGCAAAATCAGCAGCAGCTTCCGCACCAGCTGCAACTTCCGCAGTTTCAGCACCCGCAGCAGTTTCAGCACCAGCAGCAACTTCCGCATCAGCATCACCAGGCACCGAACCACCCGCAGCAGTTCCAGCACCAGCAGCAACTTCCGCACCAGCTTCACCAGGCACAGTACCACCCGCAGCAGTTTCAGCACCCGCAGCAGTTTCAGCACCCGCAGCACCACCAGCCGCACCAGCACCAGCAGCAGCAGCTTCAGCACCAGCAGCATTTTCAGCCCCAGACTGTGCAGTACCAGCACAGTCCGTACTCCTACCCGGCGGGTTATCCGGGTTACTACAACCCAGTGCCCTCCTACGGTCCGGGTGCCTATATGGACGCACCATACAACCCGCATCCAGACGCACCGCGAGGCGCAGCCTCTGGGCACGTGCGAGCAGCACAGCATCAGGCCGCACCACGGGCAGAAAGAGCAGCCCCACCAGCGGCCAGGGAGGTGCAGGCGCAGCATCGGGACGCACCACGAGCAGAAGAAGCAGCCCCACCAGCTGCCGGGCTGCAAGCACAGCATCGGGACGCACCGCAAGCAGAAGGAGCAGCCCAGGGCAGCAGGTCGCAGCAGCGGAAGCAGAAGACGTGACGATGGGCGGGGTGAAAAGTGGGAAGACTGCAGGGGGCTCTCCTCAGCCACGCGAGCAAAACAGGGAGATTCTTTAAGAAGGTCTTCTCTAGCGAAGTTCGAGGTCAATGGAAGGTGAGGTGTTGTGATGCGCCTTCCTGGCCCTCGCCAGCTCAAAGAGGGCTCTTGCCGGGGCTCTACCCCAGATCTTCTTGGATGGAACCGCGCTGCATGGTGGTTTCGGGGGTGTGGCCTTAGTGGCCTGCTGCAAGGACGCCCACCGGAACATCGTTCCGTTGTGTGCCTGGTAAAGCTGATGCGGAAGTTGCTGCTGGTGCTGGAACTGCTGCGGGTGGTTCGGTGCCTGGTGATGCTGATGCGGAAGTTGCTGCTGGTGCTGAAACTGCTGCTGCGGAAGTTGCAGCTGGTGCGGAAGCTGCTGCTGATTTTGCTGTCGGGGGTTTCCAGATGCGTCTCGTTGCCTTTCCATCTTGTTGCTGTTCCTCTTTTGTTTCTCTAGTTAGGCTTTCTTCGTTATCTAGTTAGGCTTTCTCCGGTGACTTTGGGCCTGCATTTCTGTGTGGTGACTTATGGAAACACTCCAATCTTTATCAGAACATAGCATATAGAACGGAAGCTGGAAAATATATAGCGGAAGCTGGAAAATATATAGCGGAAGCTGGAAAATATATAACGGAAGCTGGAAAATATATAACGGAAGCTGGAAAATATATAGCGGAAGCTGGAAAATATATAACGGAAGCTGGAAAATATATAACGGAAGCTGGAAAATATATAACGGAAGCAGAAAAAATATATAACGGAAGCTGGGAAAAATATAACGGAAGCAGCTTCCGTTATATATTTTCCCGATTTAAGTGCTTCCCTTATGGTTAAGTCCGTTTTCAAAATTAGCTACTTCTTTTTTACATCTTTGCAGTGCTCCCGCTAACGAAAAAGTGCGAGGAATTCTTCAAAAAAAAAGAGGCTCGAAAAAAGAGGGTGAGGAATTCCTCATGAGAACTTCCTCACCTTTTTCCCGTTGGTGGTAGCATCACAGTCTACTCATGGGCTGGCGGGCAGAAGTCTGGGGCTGCCACGGGGGCTGGAGCCGAGAAAGAGAGTCGAGGATCAGAAGCAGCCCTGGATTTCTTGACAGATTCTCTCCGAGTCGACACAAGTGCCTTGTTCCATGTGATCTCTGGTCTGCGTCTACTCGTGCCAATGACTCACCAGCACGCAGTGTCGAGTGGTGGTTGAATTTGAAATGGGCTGTTGCCTCCAGGAATGTGCAGTGTTCATTATGACAAACAGACTGAGAAGTGCAAACTTTCTCCACCTGTACCGTACCGTTCGCCGGGGGGCAAAGCCCCCGGACCCCCCCTGGAGAAAAGTTTTCTCGGTCTCAGAGCGGCAAAAGAAAGTTGGTCGGGAATCCAAGGCAAAAACGAAGCTAACCTGCACAACACGGGGGGTGAAAATTTTTGGGGGGCACCAAAAAAAAAAACAAGCCCCAAACAGGTTTTGGATTTCCTCACCAAAAGTGAGGTTAGCGGGAGCACTGCATCTTTGCGTAAAAAAGAAGAAAGAAAGATCTTGAAATTTTGTAAAAAAAAATAGTGACTGTGCGTTGTCCTTGTAAGTGGGGGTGTGTGGTCCTTTTTGAGGTGAATTGCGCCTGTCGTTGCCTCTCCCTTCAGGTTGCAGCCCAAGGAAACCAGCTGTGAGACAAAATTCGGCGCCAGTCTCGTCGGATTGCACCAGAAAAGAACTTCACGGGTTACAAAACACCCGCCCAACACGAGGCACGCGCCCAAGAACGTGCACGGCCACCGTAGCACCCGGAATCCTTTTTCGGTTCTGGTAGACTGTAACCTATGCCAGTTTCACATGTAGGTAAGGCAACAGACTGAACAAGCCGACAACGCTTCTCAGCTTGGGTTGGTTCGACCTCTCCACCCTGCTCGCGTTTCCGCTTCATTTCGAAACGGGCAAGTTTGTCTGCTACCTCCGATGCAGTGTCACTCCACTTCTTTGTGACTAAAGCACGTGTCAGAACATCCTGCAGACACTACTTCTTACCCCTTCGCATATACATGCGATGGGTTTTGCCATAGAAGAGCTTTGCGGCCTCCGGCATCT
Source organism: Diplonema papillatum (assembly GCA_030068145.1). Classification (NCBI taxonomy): domain Eukaryota; phylum Euglenozoa; class Diplonemea; order Diplonemida; family Diplonemidae; genus Diplonema; species Diplonema papillatum. Next base: position 49,771 of record JAPJBO010000209.1, on the reverse strand, counting down.
CATCGAGGTTACGTCCTCAAGATTCATCGGGCCTTCACGAGCCTCAGACTCGTGATCGGGCTCCGGGTCCGCGACGAAATCTGTTGTTGCCACGGAGCCAGCGGATTTCGAATCAGTGAGTCGGAATCAACGGAATCGGACATTGTTTACTTGGTCCGAGATGAGAGATATGCTAATAGCTCTGTCGAGTCAACCCCACTTTTTAGGGGGTCGGGGGCGAAGCCCGGGGGCACTTTTTTAGCCTACCGTCGTACGCGTTTTTCTAGTAGTCAATTCCCCCGCTCCGGGTTTTTCGCTGAAATACGCTTACCATCCGAAGCAGTGACTTCAGGGGGGAGCGTGCAAAGAGCTTTCGCCATGAGCCTCCAATTCGGGTAGCTTGCATGCGCCTCTTATTTGCCGTCGTTGTTTGGAACCTTGCACCTTGCAGTCGTAGTTGTTGCCGCTGCAGTCGTCGCCATATGCACTTCGCCCGGAGGGCAAAGTGGCACCAAATTCCGGGAGGCCCATCAAACAGGTGAAGTCTTCTTGTTTCAGTCTCTTCTCCACTTCGAGCACACGCGACACGGGCTGGGAGACGAAGCAACCCTTTCTCCAGGTTTTCGCACCATCCCTGATCTACCTGACGCACGGTGGTGCCTTGCTCGTTGCTGTGTGCTTCGACCCGAGGCACAGACCGAAGACGCAGCATCGTGTGCCTCGTCTACGGTAACCCTGCTTCTGCGTTCCTTACTTTCCGCACAACAGCTAAGCAAAACGTGGAATGCGGGGGAACAGGAAAGCTGATTGTTGGTGTCAAACACCGAAGACACAGCCAGCGAAGAAAAAAAAACAGCAGGAAGAATGCGTAGTTTTGTTGATATTATTCTTTTTACTTGATTGTTGTCGACGACAGAATATGGTTGTGGTGTCATTTAGATGGACATCTAAAGCCGTCCACGTCAGAGTTTGGTAAGGATTGAATTCTTTTGAGTACATGAACCACATGGACTAGCATGCACTTTCTCGCAGGTCAGGTTGCTAAACAGTGAGTGCTGTAAGGTGCAGGTGCCATGAAGGCAGGGCGTGCACGTGTTCACGGCCTAGTGTTACTGTAGGGCATCATCCGTCGGGAGAGTCGACGATGATGAGGATAATGTTAAGCTGGTCATCTCTTGGTCCCGTGTCGTGTCGGCTTGCTTCGGATGCGCGGGCTTTCTCGATTGCTTCGGTTTGGATGTCGTCCTTGTCGGGGCTGCGGGTTTCGAGGACTCCTGCCGGGGTCGCTTTCACCCGCTCTTGGGAGATGCATTTCAGGCTGGCGGTGTTAAGCATTGGGACACCTGACTCAACACTAGTCAAGCACTGTTGTTGAGCAGCGGCTGCCAAATCTTGACGTGTCAGCTGTAAGATGCAAAGTTCGCGGATGTGCTTTCACGTGTTATGGGCAGGTTGAAGTGCAGCTTCCGGTGGCTTCGAAGTTTCTTAGTGTGAAAGTGCGCGTGAGGATCCTTGCTTTTGGTTGCGTTATCCTTGTCGCGGAACGCATTGTATGTAATTCGCATTTGTGACCATTTGCCCGGCCCCTCTTGTTCAGTGCACAATGCATGGTGTACGGTCGTGTCCATGGAATGCCAGTGTTCAAAGGAAGGGTTTGGAAATAACAGGGCAAGAAAAAGAATAGGTGCGATGCTTGCTTTCACGTTCCGGGGCTGAATATGATCATTAGGCTAATCTTCTCCCAAACACGGAACCGACTCGGAATACTCGAGGGGCTTGCTTTGTGCATATTTCGAAGGAGGCTCGGAACCACTACAAGTACAGAGTGCGTCTATTTCGTCGAACGCTTTAGCTCGCCACTAAACCCCAGACTTACCTGGGTTTCGTGTGAGCTACGGTTGCGCAACTTTCAGCCTCCTCAAGTATTTCCTACAAAGCAGGTGTGAATAGGAAATAGGTACTTTAAGAGGTACCTTCCAAACAAAACAGCAAAAAAACGAAGTGCGCACGAACTGCACTGCACACAAACTACGCAATACGGGGCAGGGCTACATTTTCATACGCTGTATGAAACTGGTGGCTGACTCCGCGGCCAAATATGGTCCAGGGTTTGTCGCAACAAAACACTGGTACTTGCGATTCGCATAATTGCTGAAACTGTGCGGTATCCGGAGAACGGCTGGACGCTTTGCAGCGGCTGAGCTGTTTCTACACAGCCGAAATTCTACAGGCTCTTGTGTCGCGCAAAAGCGCGGAGCCTGGCCAGAAGCCACCTCGCCACGCTCTTTTTTGGTGACTTGATAGCGACTTGTCACGAAGCCCGCGTCCGTGCATTACCACCGTCGAAACTTGCCACTGCGGCGAAAACATCCGGTACACGTGTAGAAAATGTAGCCCTCGCTCGTTTCCACCAACCCCGCAAAAAAAGTACGCACGAAAGAGAGGGGGGGGAAGAAGCAAAGGGATTTCGTGAAGGAACGAACGAAAGAAGGAGAGAAGACCAGGGAGGCAGCAATACTGCAGTACTTTGTGCAAGAAAGCCGCCGTTGGTCTGTTGGGGAGGAAGAGGAAGGGAGAAATGGTAAAAGAAGGTTGAAGTATGGCTAAAGAAAGAAGGTTGTACGGGAGGAATAACGAAAGAGATGAAGTACACCTCAACTGTTTCCAGCTTCAAGAACCGCCTGAAACATCACATGATTTTAGCTCCATCGCTCGTGTTGTGCCATGCAATAGTTGGGTTCACTCTGATCAGGTCCGGCAGAGTGCTACGTTTCCCACAGGTGACCACGACTGCATCGGCATATGCTTCAACCAGGTCCCGACAAAGCCAGCTGCTTTTTTGCCGCATGGTTTTGCCCAGGCTCGTTGAAATACGACGAGCGAGCCGGAGATCAATGCAGTGTTTTGTGATTCAAGAATTCAGATGCAGTTCCAGCGAATCCAGCAGGAGCATTCTGACAGCCACGCGACCTCGCCACACACGCCGTACAAGGAGTACAGCGCATTGTTGGTGGGAATGTTGGTAACAGCCGGCAGCCAAAGAAACGGGTGTTCACGACGGCAAGGTACGCATGGTTTTGCTATGGAAGCAGTTCATGCAGGATCTGATTAGCGGACGGAGGATCAGGTTCGTCCTAGGCCCAAGAAGAAGAGCCGGCGTAGATGATGTTACCGGTGTGTTCAGTTTCTCCAGTTCCTGTTCGTCTCGCTTCTTTGGGCTGCGTAGGCATATTACGACACGCAGAATCTCGTCCTCCTGTGCGATAGACGCCCTCGACAGAAATAGGGTTCCCGGGAAAACGGGATAGGTCGCTAGAGAGCTAAATTCGAGAAATTCGAATTTATCAACCCTCCAGGCACGAAAAATAGTTTTACTGGCTGTAAGGGAATTGCTCCTGTTTACTTCCGTTTTTTCTCCCCCCCCCCCAGTTTACAGCTTGCGGGGGTAGTTGGTTGCGTCTTGGCAGGGTCTCTACCGTCCGGAAATTGCATGGGATTGAAAATCGCATTTGTGTTTGGGTACCTACACAAATATATGCGCACGGTATTAGTTTTTTTTTTTTGCAGAATAGATCCATGTGTTTCTGTCAATGTATGCGTAATTCGCAAGACAAGACTTGTTTTCTTAAGTATGCACGCCACAGATGTTGCATCTTTTTTGCGCGTATATCTGTAAGCTTCCCTTTTTTTTCTTTTCCCTTGTGTCTACACAGCTTGTGTCAGACTAGTCCACCCGGGGGTAGTTGCGTTGCGTCTAGGCAGGGTCTCTACCGTCCGGAGATTGAATGTGATTGAAAAACGCTTTGTCTTTGAGTAATATAGAAACATCAAAACACATGGCCACTTGAAATGAAAACTTCCAGCGTATTACAGCGGATTCGAATTCAGAACCATGATTTTGGTAGGCCTCGTTTCACTTACGGCCCAGAGGGTGGATCCACGGTGACGGTCGACATGAAGATGGTATCGAACAGGATCCAGTAGTTGCTCGCGGATGGATTCTTGCCCGTCGCCGTGAAGCGGAGGTATTTCGGACCATCGGAAACGAACTTCACGGGAATCGCCTCGAGGTCGGAGTATCCACCAGTAGTGCTGTAGAGGTCCTGCTCGTCGCCGATGTTCGTAAAGAGCCCGGTGGGGGTTTCAGCGACGGCCAGCTGCATGATGCCGCGACTGGTCCATTTCTTCACGCGAATGATGATCTCGTAGTCCCCCGCCTGCACGTTGGGAAGGACGAACGTTCCAAACTGCGAGGCTTTGGTGGACTGAATGTGCACTCCGCCCCCTGCGCTCGCCGGCGCGTCGACGTAGTTCGTAACCTGGACGTCGGTCGATTTGTCGTGCACGGTGAGTTCCTCGGCCTCGTACATGTAGGTGCCCAGGAAAAGCTGCACGGTGAGTTTGTCCAGAACCACGCTCGCATCCACCATCCATACTTCGATCGTCTGCGATCCCGGAGCCGTGATTTTGTGATCGGAAACGCCGACCGAAGCGGCGCGCAGGGTGTTCACGTTCCAGGCCGCCGTGTACTCTTCCGCATTCACGTCGACGACGATTGGGCTGTCTCCGTTGAGGGAAATGGCATAGCGGACCCCCACGTGGGCTGAAGTGGTTTTGTGGGTAGGAAGACACTGAGTGAAGATCTGGACCGGTCCGGTGGTGAATGCATAGAACTTGTACGTCAACGAAGGGGCATCCGTCGGGATACTCGTGGGATCCACGCTGGGTGCTGTGACCGGCACGATCGCCATCCCGTCTTGCGAAGCGGTTGCCTTGTCGACCCTGCGCCAGCCGGCCCCGTCGCTGCGATCCGACCGAGCGACGAAGTCTTCTGCCTCGATGACCACCACCTTGTTGTCCTCCACCGCATCCGGAAGATTCGCGAGATCGAGGTTTTCCGGATGGTAGACGACCAGGCTGACGGTCAGCTCGGCGCCGGCGGCCGCTACGGTGACATTGCCCAGCACCGCGTTGCCGCGCGGCGCCCTGCGCCAGTTGATGCTGACCGTGATTCTGGCATCGGCAGCCCCGCAGGTCTCGCTGAGCACAACCCACGGCGCGCTGGCCACCGCGGTCCACCTCATCGCCGCCGTACCCTGGTTGAAGATGTCGATGAAACGGTTCGAATCGGCAGCGCGGTTGAAGACCGGCAGTTCGCCGGGAACGCCGCTTTCCACCACGGCTGCCGAGCCTTCGATCGCAACGCCGAGCGCCGCCGCAGCAGGCGGCGAGTAACTTCCGACTTCGGGCATGAGGAACGGGTTCTGCGTTTCGCGCGCCCAGCCGGCGAGCTCCGGCATCGGGTTGAGCGTCAGGTTCCACTTTCCGCCGGCGTTGACCTCGTTGTAGAACTGGACCTCCGCCATCACCGCGTCGTGGGCCGCCTGCACCTCGGCAGCCAGCGTCGCGGTGGCTGCTCGCTTCTGCTCGGCCCACATTCGGCTCCGCTCCGCGAGGAGCGCTCGTTGGTTCACTTTGTACGACGCGCGGACGGGGTAAAGAACCATTTCGTAGAAGGAGGGCTTCTGCTCGGCAGACAGCCTTCTGTAGATGGTGTCCGCGAGGGCGGCCAGCGACGCGAACTTGTCGAGGCGCTTCTGGGCCTCGTCCCCGTTCGACACCAGGCTGAACCCGCTCTCTCCCTCACTCGTGAGGTGTTCGGGTCGTTTCACGATGTTCAGGCTGAAGTAGCCGTCGAGCACCTCAGCAATCGCCTCCGCGTGCCACGCATCGAACGTCCGCGCGGCCCACTGAGTGAAGTAGTCGTGCTGGTCGAAGTTGCGGAACGCCTCGGGGTTCCGGGCCATCCGCAGGAAGAACTCCGTCCCGATTTCGGCCGGCTTCAGGTCTCCCACGTTGACAAGCCAGATGTTCCGGGCCTCGAAGTCCCAGGCTTTCAGCATTTCGGAACGGGTCATGGCGGGCGGCGTCGAGCAGAACCAGAGGTAACTGGCGGGCACGCCCCAATACGACAGATGGTAGTAAAGACCCGACCCGCCGCTCCGCGCCCTCTCACTCGCGTTCGAAAGCTGCCGGATGTAGCCGTGGTTGTCATCGGGCCACAGGATCGTGACGTCGTCGGGAAGCTGAAGGCCGGCCTGGTACTGGACAAGGGTCTCTTTGTACGGAATGAAAATCTGCGGCATCTCCGAGGCATTGCTGTTCACATGCTCGCTCAGCATCTTCCGTTGGTCCGGGATGATCGCGTTCTGCAGCTTCTCCGTCTTCTGTGCATCCGTCGTCCCAGAGGGGGCGAGCATGCCGGCATCCGTTCGGCCCCGCATCCCCACGGTGTAGATGTTTTCGCAGTCAGCCGTCTCTTCAACCCGTTCATCCCAGAAGTGGTAGACAGTGTCCCAGTTGCTCCAGTAGCTGTACGAGCCGAGGAGGCTCTCGTCGTATTCGTGGCTGTTGCGGTGCATCGGCTCGTGGTGCGAGGTGCTGATCACGATCCCGTACTTGTCCGCCATGATCTTGTTGCCTGGGACCAGGTAAAACGGAGTCGTCATCACCGGCCACTCGTGCATCGCCGGCCAAATCATGTTCGAGTGCAGGCGAAGCAGCAGTTCGTAGATCGTGGCGTACGTCTTCGGCCCGATGTTGCCCACTTCCGGCTCGAACGTCTGCGCCGCCCACGGCTGCAGGCCCCAGTCCTCGTCGTTCAGGAAAATGCCTCGGTACTTCACGGCAGGCGATGCCTGGGTGTGGCTCCCTCGGATGTACAGGGCGGACTTCGGCTTCACGGCGACATCGCCCCACCAGTACCACGGAGAGACACCCATCGACTCCGAGAGACCGAACACCCCGAACGCCGTGCCTCGGCGGTCGCTGCCGGCGATGATCAGCGCTCTGCGCACGCCCCTCATCGGATGCTTCACCACGACAGCCGTGTACGCCTCCCATTTACCTTCGATCGCAGACACGTCCAGCTTGCCTGCCGCGATCAGCCCGTCAATCAACGGGCTCTCTCCGATGGTCCCGATCAGGATGGCTTCCGCAGCCGCCGGTGCTCGCGTCGAAACCCTCGGCAGCAAGCCCGTCACGCGCTGCACGTCATCGCGCAGGGCTTTCGCCGCAATCCCGACCACCGCCGCATCGTCGGCGCTGTAGTAAATCCCCGCCGTCCGCCGACGCCCGGCGATCCGCAGCGCCCCCGCCGAATTCCACGTCCTCACCGCCATGAACGGGACATCGAAGAAGCCCGAAGTTCGCGGAGCCGAGCCGCCGTCATACGCCCGCCACGCACGCGTCGAACGGTACGGCGAGTCGACAGGGGGTGCTGGTGTTGAAGAAGAATCGTTTCCGGCGGCCACCGTTTTCACCAGCAACGACCCCGCACCGGTGATGAACCCGCCCGAATTCCCCGAGCTGTACACTCCATCCGGCTGCGCATTCCCGCCAAGCACCAGCCCACCAACCGTGTCCGTTTCGGCAAAGTCCAGCTGCAGCACAGCGCCGCCGGCGATCGAGACCGTCGATTCGTCGTACAGATGCGGCACTGTCAACGAGAGGATCCCGCCCTCAACCGCCGTGTCCCCGCGGTTGTTCGAGTTCGCACCCAACAGCCTCAACGTGCCCGAGCCAACCTTCGTCAGACCTCCTGATCCCACCAGAGAGCCGGAATACGTGGTGCTGCTGCCCTTGCCGCCCACGGACAGCAACACCGGCATGCCCACCGTATCCGAAAGCATCATGTTCCCGGTCCCCGTCAACGCGCCGATGTTGAACGCGCCGGTATTGACGCCTGCGCTGAACGACAGCGCGACAAGAGTCGAACTGATCGTGTTCAGCGTCGCACTAGCGAGCGCATCCCGATGGTTCAGCCGCAGCAGCCCCTTTTCCGAGTTGGCGGGCGTGTTCGCACACAATGTCATCGTCCCGCTGTAGGGGTTCGCTGCGCTTAGAATCACGGCGCCTGTGTCCTGGCCACTGTTGATCGTTGGACCGGATATGTTCAGGGGTGCTGAACCGCTGATTACAGACATGACTTCGAGCGTGTCGGAGCTCGACGCGCCGAACGACGACTCCGCAATCACCTCAATGTTCCCCATCAGCGTCAACCAACTCCAGCCGCTCTGATCCACATAACCGCCGTTCAGAATCAGATTGTTGATCGTCAGCACCTGCCCCGGTGATACTGGGGCCGCGATGCTCTTGCCAAAGAGCCGCCCCTCGCTCGTGTGGACGGTCAGAGAGTCTCCGGCAAAAGTGTAATTCAGGGTGGTTGCCGGACTTCGCAGCCGGAACGGGCCCGTAAAATAGTCGTTGCCCGCGCTAGGGGCGGCACCGTTGTCCCAGTTACCTGCGGAAATGAAACTCGAGATGCCTACGTCGTCATGGCCCAACATCGAAACATTCGCCGCATCCGATGAGTGCGCAAGCAGCCCAAGAAGAGCCAGAGCCGACCATTTGAAAGGATTATGCATTGTTAATTACCTTTGGTGTGTTGTATTTTGGAATTAGTCACCGTTCTTCATGATGCAGTGCAACTACCACCAGTTGCGAATTGTACATGTCGTCTCGGTGTTTGTGTGTTGGAATTCAAACACGGGTATTTCCTGAAGCGGAGTATAGCCCAAGTTGTCAGCATCTTCACGGCACAGCTGGTGGTCCTGCCAGCTGCTCGTGGTGGCAATGCGCTGATCTAAACGGCAGCCTCGTTTGGTTAAGGCTCCCTGCTTCGTGTTCCATGTGCTGCTGGTTGCAGCATGTATATGGGGGGCGACCGCCTCCTTTCGACACACACGCAAGCAGCGGTGTGCACCATGCTTCGTGCATCTTGCCGGTGCATTTCTCGCTCGCCTGGCTGTTGGTAGGGATCGCTGGCTGCTCGCGCCCCTCTCCTGCTCCCTTCCCTTCCACTCTGCTTCCTTCTCTCTTGTTGCACTGCAAAAGAGATCCGGGTGCCTGCTCGCTGCCCATGCCGCGTGTGCTTTCACAAACGGTTTCGTGCAGCTGTATCAGGCTGGCTCATTGCCCACAACACTGCTTCGTTTTGCGAAGCGAGTTCGGCTGGCAGTCACGAAGGCCTAGCATTATTTCCGCCTAGCGCTGTCACGCTGGTGACATTGGAGACATGCCCATAATGCCATGCTACGCCACAGATCCGTGCTAGGTGACCGCTAGGTGACCGCTCCGAAAAACTGGCCTTTCGCCAGTACACTGCTCTTGAACTCCTCACACTGCACCCGCATCCGACCTACTTGCGCACCCGTCTCTGCCTGCCCTGTGTCCATGGCCGCGTTACTTAACGCGTCCGCATCGAAGTTACTAGTCGCGGTACGTGTTCCCTTGAGCCGCCATCGAAATACAAGCACAGGCCCGCAGTGGTTTCTCTGAGGGGAAGAACACCTCGGGCCGTCGCCTTCGGTGTCGGGGCTGCCCCAGTGGTTGGATGCGGCGATTCGCCACTTCCAGCAGCCGAAAGTTTCTGTGCATAGCCGCCATCTCCGATCACACTATCTGCTCGGCTGTGTTTGAGGCTGGCCTTGGCGAAGAGCAGACGGGGTTTTCTTCTGGTGGCAGTGTTGGGTTGGAACACAAGTTCTCGAGTTGTGTCCTGCATTGATTGCCTGCTCATTGGCCATGTCACGAGCTGTTGCAACGCCGGACGCGTTGAAGAATGCGTGTGGAACTGTTGCCGCCGCAGTCGTGGTCAGTAGCACTTTGCCCGAACTTGCAACCCTGTAGTCGAGAGGCACGTGGGTTCTGCTCCGCTGAAATACGCTTAGCATCCGAAGCACATCTGTGACTTCTCGGAGGTGCATAGCTAGAAAAGAGCATTCGCCATGAGCCTCCAATTCGGGCAGCTTGAAGGCGCCTCTCTGAGGATTCTTTGCCGTCGTTGTTTGGAACCTTGCACCTTGCAGTCGTAGTTGTTGCCGCTGCAGTCGTAGCCATATGCACTTCGCCCGGAGGGGTAAGTGGCACCAAATTCCCGGAGGCACATCAAACAGATGAAGTCTTCTTGTTCCAGTCTCTTCTTCACTTCGAGCACACGCGACACGGGCTGGGACACGAAGCAACCCTTTCTCCAGGATTTCGCACCGCAGACTTTGCACCATCCCTGTTCTACCTGACACACCGGTGGTGTCTTGCTCGTTGCTGTGTGCTTCGACCCAAGGCACAAAGTTGTTCCCATGGGCCAGACCGAAGACGCAGCATCGTGTGCCTCGTCGAGGGTATCCCTACTTCTGCGTTCCTTACTTTTTCCGCACAACAGATAAGCAAAACAAGCGTGAGGAATGCGGGGAAACAGGAAAGCTGGTTGTTGGTGTCAAACACCGAAGACACAACCAGCTCCAGAATAAAAAGAATTAAAAAAGAAAACAGCAGGAAGAGATGCGTAGGTTTGATATTATTCTTTTTACTTGATTGTTGTCGACAACAGAATGTGGTTGTGGTGTCATTTAGATGTACATCTAAAGCCGTCCACGTCAGATTTTGTTAAGGATTGAATTCTTTTGAGTACATGAACCACATGGAATAGCATGCACTTTCTCGCAGGTCAGGTTGCTAAGCAGTGAGTGCTGTTAAGTGCAGGTGCCACGAAGGCAGGTCGTGCACGTGTTCACGGCCCAGTGTTCCTGCAGGACATCATCCGTCGGGAAAAGTCGACGATGATGAGGATAAAGTTAAGCTGGTCATCACTTGGTCCCGTGTCGTGTCGGTTTGCTTCGGATGCGCGGGTTTTCTCGATTGCTTCGGTTTGGGTGTCTTTCTTGTCGGGGCTGCGGTTTTCGAGGACTCCTGCCGGGGTCGCTTCCACCCGCTCTTGGGAGATGCATATCAGGCTGGCGGTGTTAAGCATTGGGTGCTCTGAAAGTGCAGGTGCTACAAAGACCGTCAAGCACTGTTGTTGAGCAGCGGCTGCCAAAACCTGACGTGTCAGCTGTAAGATGCAAAGTTCGCGGATGTGCTTTCACGTGTTATGGGCAGGTTGAAGTGCAGCTTCCGGTGGCTTCGAAGTTTCTTAGTGTGAAAGTGCGCGTGAGGATCCTTGCTTTTGGTTGCGTTATCCTTGTCGCGGAACGCATTGTATGTAATTCGCATTTGTGACCATTTGCCCGGCCCCTCTTGTTCAGTGCACAATGCCGGTGTACGGTCGTGTCCATGGAATGCCAGTGTTCAAAGGAAGGGTTTGGAAGCTGAAGGCCGGCCTGGTACTGGACAAGGGTCTCTTTGTACGGAATGAAAATCTGCGGCATCTCCGAGGCATTGCTGTTCACATGCTCGCTCAGCATCTTCCGTTGGTCCGGGATGATCGCGTTCTGCAGCTTCTCCGTCTTCTGTGCATCCGTCGTCCCAGAGGGGGCGAGCATGCCGGCATCCGTTCGGCCCCGCATCCCCACGGTGTAGATGTTTTCGCAGTCAGCCGTCTCTTCAACCCGTTCATCCCAGAAGTGGTAGACAGTGTCCCAGTTGCTCCAGTAGCTGTACGAGCCGAGGAGGCTCTCGTCGTATTCGTGGCTGTTGCGGTGCATCGGCTCGTGGTGCGAGGTGCTGATCACGATCCCGTACTTGTCCGCCATGATCTTGTTGCCTGGGACCAGGTAAAACGGAGTCGTCATCACCGGCCACTCGTGCATCGCCGGCCAAATCATGTTCGAGTGCAGGCGAAGCAGCAGTTCGTAGATCGTGGCGTACGTCTTCGGCCCGATGTTGCCCACTTCCGGCTCGAACGTCTGCGCCGCCCACGGCTGCAGGCCCCAGTCCTCGTCGTTCAGGAAAATGCCTCGGTACTTCACGGCAGGCGATGCCTGGGTGTGGCTCCCTCGGATGTACAGGGCGGACTTCGGCTTCACGGCGACATCGCCCCACCAGTACCACGGAGAGACACCCATCGACTCCGAGAGACCGAACACCCCGAACGCCGTGCCTCGGCGGTCGCTGCCGGCGATGATCAGCGCTCTGCGCACGCCCCTCATCGGATGCTTCACCACGACAGCCGTGTACGCCTCCCATTTACCTTCGATCGCAGACACGTCCAGCTTGCCTGCCGCGATCAGCCCGTCAATCAACGGGCTCTCTCCGATGGTCCCGATCAGGATGGCTTCCGCAGCCGCCGGTGCTCGCGTCGAAACCCTCGGCAGCAAGCCCGTCACGCGCTGCACGTCATCGCGCAGGGCTTTCGCCGCAATCCCGACCACCGCCGCATCGTCGGCGCTGTAGTAAATCCCCGCCGTCCGCCGACGCCCGGCGATCCGCAGCGCCCCCGCCGAATTCCACGTCCTCACCGCCATGAACGGGACATCGAAGAAGCCCGAAGTTCGCGGAGCCGAGCCGCCGTCATACGCCCGCCACGCACGCGTCGAACGGTACGGCGAGTCGACAGGGGGTGCTGGTGTTGAAGAAGAATCGTTTCCGGCGGCCACCGTTTTCACCAGCAACGACCCCGCACCGGTGATGAACCCGCCCGAATTCCCCGAGCTGTACACTCCATCCGGCTGCGCATTCCCGCCAAGCACCAGCCCACCAACCGTGTCCGTTTCGGCAAAGTCCAGCTGCAGCACAGCGCCGCCGGCGATCGAGACCGTCGATTCGTCGTACAGATGCGGCACTGTCAACGAGAGGATCCCGCCCTCAACCGCCGTGTCCCCGCGGTTGTTCGAGTTCGCACCCAACAGCCTCAACGTGCCCGAGCCAACCTTCGTCAGACCTCCTGATCCCACCAGAGAGCCGGAATACGTGGTGCTGCTGCCCTTGCCGCCCACGGACAGCAACACCGGCATGCCCACCGTATCCGAAAGCATCATGTTCCCGGTCCCCGTCAACGCGCCGATGTTGAACGCGCCGGTATTGACGCCTGCGCTGAACGACAGCGCGACAAGAGTCGAACTGATCGTGTTCAGCGTCGCACTAGCGAGCGCATCCCGATGGTTCAGCCGCAGCAGCCCCTTTTCCGAGTTGGCGGGCGTGTTCGCACACAATGTCATCGTCCCGCTGTAGGGGTTCGCTGCGCTTAGAATCACGGCGCCTGTGTCCTGGCCACTGTTGATCGTTGGACCGGATATGTTCAGGGGTGCTGAACCGCTGATTACAGACATGACTTCGAGCGTGTCGGAGCTCGACGCGCCGAACGACGACTCCGCAATCACCTCAATGTTCCCCATCAGCGTCAACCAACTCCAGCCGCTCTGATCCACATAACCGCCGTTCAGAATCAGATTGTTGATCGTCAGCACCTGCCCCGGTGATACTGGGGCCGCGATGCTCTTGCCAAAGAGCCGCCCCTCGCTCGTGTGGACGGTCAGAGAGTCTCCGGCAAAAGTGTAATTCAGGGTGGTTGCCGGACTTCGCAGCCGGAACGGGCCCGTAAAATAGTCGTTGCCCGCGCTAGGGGCGGCACCGTTGTCCCAGTTACCTGCGGAAATGAAACTCGAGATGCCTACGTCGTCATGGCCCAACATCGAAACATTCGCCGCATCCGATGAGTGCGCAAGCAGCCCAAGAAGAGCCAGAGCCGACCATTTGAAAGGATTATGCATTGTTAATTACCTTTGGTGTGTTGTATTTTGGAATTAGTCACCGTTCTTCATGATGCAGTGCAACTACCACCAGTTGCGAATTGTACATGTCGTCTCGGTGTTTGTGTGTTGGAATTCAAACACGGGTATTTCCTGAAGCGGAGTATAGCCCAAGTTGTCAGCATCTTCACGGCACAGCTGGTGGTCCTGCCAGCTGCTCGTGGTGGCAATGCGCTGATCTAAACGGCAGCCTCGTTTGGTTAAGGCTCCCTGCTTCGTGTTCCATGTGCTGCTGGTTGCAGCATGTATATGGGGGGCGACCGCCTCCTTTCGACACACACGCAAGCAGCGGTGTGCACCATGCTTCGTGCATCTTGCCGGTGCATTTCTCGCTCGCCTGGCTGTTGGTAGGGATCGCTGGCTGCTCGCGCCCCTCTCCTGCTCCCTTCCCTTCCACTCTGCTTCCTTCTCTCTTGTTGCACTGCAAAAGAGATCCGGGTGCCTGCTCGCTGCCCATGCCGCGTGTGCTTTCACAAACGGTTTCGTGCAGCTGTATCAGGCTGGCTCATTGCCCACAACACTGCTTCGTTTTGCGAAGCGAGTTCGGCTGGCAGTCACGAAGGCCTAGCATTATTTCCGCCTAGCGCTGTCACGCTGGTGACATTGGAGACATGCCCATAATGCCATGCTACGCCACAGATCCGTGCTAGGTGACCGCTAGGTGACCGCTCCGAAAAACTGGCCTTTCGCCAGTACACTGCTCTTGAACTCCTCACACTGCACCCGCATCCGACCTACTTGCGCACCCGTCTCTGCCTGCCCTGTGTCCATGGCCGCGTTACTTAACGCGTCCGCATCGAAGTTACTAGTCGCGGTACGTGTTCCCTTGAGCCGCCATCGAAATACAAGCACAGGCCCGCAGTGGTTTCTCTGAGGGGAAGAACACCTCGGGCCGTCGCCTTCGGTGTCGGGGCTGCCCCAGTGGTTGGATGCGGCGATTCGCCACTTCCAGCAGCCGAAAGTTTCTGTGCATAGCCGCCATCTCCGATCACACTATCTGCTCGGCTGTGTTTGAGGCTGGCCTTGGCGAAGAGCAGACGGGGTTTTCTTCTGGTGGCAGTGTTGGGTTGGAACACAAGTTCTCGAGTTGTGTCCTGCATTGATTGCCTGCTCATTGGCCATGTCACGAGCTGTTGCAACGCCGGACGCGTTGAAGAATGCGTGTGGAACTGTTGCCGCCGCAGTCGTGGTCAGTAGCACTTTGCCCGAACTTGCAACCCTGTAGTCGAGAGGCACGTGGGTTCTGCTCCGCTGAAATACGCTTAGCATCCGAAGCACATCTGTGACTTCTCGGAGGTGCATAGCTAGAAAAGAGCATTCGCCATGAGCCTCCAATTCGGGCAGCTTGAAGGCGCCTCTCTGAGGATTCTTTGCCGTCGTTGTTTGGAACCTTGCACCTTGCAGTCGTAGTTGTTGCCGCTGCAGTCGTAGCCATATGCACTTCGCCCGGAGGGGTAAGTGGCACCAAATTCCCGGAGGCACATCAAACAGATGAAGTCTTCTTGTTCCAGTCTCTTCTTCACTTCGAGCACACGCGACACGGGCTGGGACACGAAGCAACCCTTTCTCCAGGATTTCGCACCGCAGACTTTGCACCATCCCTGTTCTACCTGACACACCGGTGGTGTCTTGCTCGTTGCTGTGTGCTTCGACCCAAGGCACAAAGTTGTTCCCATGGGCCAGACCGAAGACGCAGCATCGTGTGCCTCGTCGAGGGTATCCCTACTTCTGCGTTCCTTACTTTTTCCGCACAACAGATAAGCAAAACAAGCGTGAGGAATGCGGGGAAACAGGAAAGCTGGTTGTTGGTGTCAAACACCGAAGACACAACCAGCTCCAGAATAAAAAGAATTAAAAAAGAAAACGGCAGGAAGAGATGCGTAGGTTTGATATTATTCTTTTTACTTGATTGTTGTCGACAACAGAATGTGGTTGTGGTGTCATTTAGATGTACATCTAAAGCCGTCCACGTCAGATTTTGTTAAGGATTGAATTCTTTTGAGTACATGAACCACATGGAATAGCATGCACTTTCTCGCAGGTCAGGTTGCTAAGCAGTGAGTGCTGTTAAGTGCAGGTGCCACGAAGGCAGGTCGTGCACGTGTTCACGGCCTAGTGTTCCTGCAGGACATCATCCGTCGGGAAAAGTCGACGATGATGAGGATAAAGTTAAGCTGGTCATCACTTGGTCCCGTGTCGTGTCGGTTTGCTTCGGATGCGCGGGTTTTCTCGATTGCTTCGGTTTGGGTGTCTTTCTTGTCGGGGCTGCGGTTTTCGAGGACTCCTGCCGGGGTCGCTTCCACCCGCTCTTGGGAGATGCATATCAGGCTGGCGGTGTTAAGCATTGGGTGCTCTGAAAGTGCAGGTGCTACAAAGACCGTCAAGCACTGTTGTTGAGCAGCGGCTGCCAAAACCTGACGTGTCAGCTGTAAGATGCAAAGTTCGCGGATGTGCTTTCACGTGTTATGGGCAGGTTGAAGTGCAGCTTCCGGTGGCTTCGAAGTTTCTTAGTGTGAAAGTGCGCGTGAGGATCCTTGCTTTTGGTTGCGTTATCCTTGTCGCGGAACGCATTGTATGTAATTCGCATTTGTGACCATTTGCCCGGCCCCTCTTGTTCAGTGCACAATGCATGGTGTACGGTCGTGTCCATGGAATGCCAGTGTTCAAAGGAAGGGTTTGGAAATAGCAGGGCAAGAAAAAGAATAGGTGCGATGCTTGCTTTCACGTTCCGGGGCTGAATATGATCATTAGGCTAATCTTCTCCCAAACACGGAACCGACTCGGAATACTCGAGGGGCTTGCTTTGTGCATATTTCGAAGGAGGCTCGGAACCACTACAAGTACAGAGTGCGTCTATTTCGTCGAACGCTTTAGCTCGCCACTAAACCCCAGACTTACCTGGGTTTCGTGTGAGCTACGGTTGCGCAACTTTCAGCCTCCTCAAGTATTTCCTACAAAGCAGGTGTGAATAGGAAATAGGTACTTTAAGAGGTACCTTCCAAACAAAACAGCAAAAAAACGAAGTGCGCACGAACTGCACTGCACACAAACTACGCAATACGGGGCAGGGCTACATTTTCATACGCTGTATGAAACTGGTGGCTGACTCCGCGGCCAAATATGGTCCAGGGTTTGTCGCAACAAAACACTGGTACTTGCGATTCGCATAATTGCTGAAACTGTGCGGTATCCGGAGAACGGCTGGACGCTTTGCGCCGTGTACATCGCAGCGGCTGAGCTGTTTCTACACAGCCGAAATTCCACAGGCTCTTGTGTCGCGCAAAAGCGCGGAGCCTGGCCAGAAGCCACCTCGCCACGCTCTTTTTTGGTGAATTGATAGCGACTTATCACGAAGCCCGCGTCCGTGCATTACCACCGTCGAAACTTGCCACTGCGGCGAAAACATCCGGTACACGTGTAGAAAATGTAGCCCTCGCTCGTTTCCACCAACCCCGCAAAAAAAGTACGCACGAAAGAGAGGGGGGGGAAGAAGCAAAGGGATTTCGTGAAGGAACGAACGAAAGAAGGAGAGAAGACCAGGGAGGCAGCAATACTGCAGTACTTTGTGCAAGAAAGCCGCCGTTGGTCTGTTGGGGAGGAAGAGGAAGGGAGAAATGGTAAAAGAAGGTTGAAGTACGTATGTATAAGTATGGCTAAAGAAAGAAGGTTGTACGGGAGGAATAACGAAAGAGATGAAGTACACCTCAACTGTTTCCAGCTTCAAGAACCGCCTGAAACATCACATGATTTTAGCTCCATCGCTCGTGTTGTGCCATGCAATAGTTGGGTTCACTCTGATCAGGTCCGGCAGAGTGCTACGTTTCCCACAGGTGACCACGACTGCATCGGCATATGCTTCAACCAGGTCCCGACAAAGCCAGCTGCTTTTTTGCCGCATGGTTTTGCCCAGGCTCGTTGAAATACGACGAGCGAGCCGGAGATCAATGCAGTGTTTTGTGATTCAAGAATTCAGATGCAGTTCCAGCGAATCCAGCAGGAGCATTCTGACAGCCACGCGACCTCGCCACACACGCCGTACAAGGAGTACAGCGCATTGTTGGTGGGAATGTTGGTAACAGCCGGCAGCCAAAGAAACGGGTGTTCACGACGGCAAGGTACGCATGGTTTTGCTATGGAAGCAGTTCATGCAGGATCTGATTAGCGGACGGAGGATCAGGTTCGTCCTAGGCCCAAGAAGAAGAGCCGGCGTAGATGATGTTACCGGTGTGTTCAGTTTCTCCAGTTCCTGTTCGTCTCGCTTCTTTGGGCTGCGTAGGCATATTACGACACGCAGAATCTCGTCCTCCTGTGCGATAGACGCCCTCGACAGAAATAGGGTTCCCGGGAAAACGGGATAGGTCGCTAGAGAGCTAAATTCGAGAAATTCGAATTTATCAACCCTCCAGGCACGAAAAATAGTTTTACTGGCTGTAAGGGAATTGCTCCTGTTTACTTCCGTTTTTTCTCCCCCCCCCCCAGTTTACAGCTTGCGGGGGTAGTTGGTTGCGTCTTGGCAGGGTCTCTACCGTCCGGAAATTGCATGGGATTGAAAATCGCATTTGTGTTTGGGTACCTACACAAATATATGCGCACGGTATTAGTTTTTTTTTTTTGCAGAATAGATCCATGTGTTTCTGTCAATGTATGCGTAATTCGCAAGACAAGACTTGTTTTCTTAAGTATGCACGCCACAGATGTTGCATCTTTTTTGCGCGTATATCTGTAAGCTTCCCTTTTTTTTCTTTTCCCTTGTGTCTACACAGCTTGTGTCAGACTAGTCCACCCGGGGGTAGTTGCGTTGCGTCTAGGCAGGGTCTCTACCGTCCGGAGATTGAATGTGATTGAAAAACGCTTTGTCTTTGAGTAATATAGAAACATCAAAACACATGGCCACTTGAAATGAAAACTTCCAGCGTATTACAGCGGATTCGAATTCAGAACCATGATTTTGGTAGGCCTCGTTTCACTTACGGCCCAGAGGGTGGATCCACGGTGACGGTCGACATGAAGATGGTATCGAACAGGATCCAGTAGTTGCTCGCGGATGGATTCTTGCCCGTCGCCGTGAAGCGGAGGTATTTCGGACCATCGGAAACGAACTTCACGGGAATCGCCTCGAGGTCGGAGTATCCACCAGTAGTGCTGTAGAGGTCCTGCTCGTCGCCGATGTTCGTAAAGAGCCCGGTGGGGGTTTCAGCGACGGCCAGCTGCATGATGCCGCGACTGGTCCATTTCTTCACGCGAATGATGATCTCGTAGTCCCCCGCCTGCACGTTGGGAAGGACGAACGTTCCAAACTGCGAGGCTTTGGTGGACTGAATGTGCACTCCGCCCCCTGCGCTCGCCGGCGCGTCGACGTAGTTCGTAACCTGGACGTCGGTCGATTTGTCGTGCACGGTGAGTTCCTCGGCCTCGTACATGTAGGTGCCCAGGAAAAGCTGCACGGTGAGTTTGTCCAGAACCACGCTCGCATCCACCATCCATACTTCGATCGTCTGCGATCCCGGAGCCGTGATTTTGTGATCGGAAACGCCGACCGAAGCGGCGCGCAGGGTGTTCACGTTCCAGGCCGCCGTGTACTCTTCCGCATTCACGTCGACGACGATTGGGCTGTCTCCGTTGAGGGAAATGGCATAGCGGACCCCCACGTGGGCTGAAGTGGTTTTGTGGGTAGGAAGACACTGAGTGAAGATCTGGACCGGTCCGGTGGTGAATGCATAGAACTTGTACGTCAACGAAGGGGCATCCGTCGGGATACTCGCGGGATCCACGCTGGGTGCTGTGACCGGCACGATCGCCATCCCGTCTTGCGAAGCGGTTGCCTTGTCGACCCTGCGCCAGCCGGCCCCGTCGCTGCGATCCGACCGAGCGACGAAGTCTTCTGCCTCGATGACCACCACCTTGTTGTCCTCCACCGCATCCGGAAGATTCGCGAGATCGAGGTTTTCCGGATGGTAGACGACCAGGCTGACGGTCAGCTCGGCGCCGGCGGCCGCTACGGTGACATTGCCCAGCACCGCGTTGCCGCGCGGCGCCCTGCGCCAGTTGATGCTGACCGTGATTCTGGCATCGGCAGCCCCGCAGGTCTCGCTGAGCACAACCCACGGCGCGCTGGCCACCGCGGTCCACCTCATCGCCGCCGTACCCTGGTTGAAGATGTCGATGAAACGGTTCGAATCGGCAGCGCGGTTGAAGACCGGCAGTTCGCCGGGAACGCCGCTTTCCACCACGGCTGCCGAGCCTTCGATCGCAACGCCGAGCGCCGCCGCAGCAGGCGGCGAGTAACTTCCGACTTCGGGCATGAGGAACGGGTTCTGCGTTTCGCGCGCCCAGCCGGCGAGCTCCGGCATCGGGTTGAGCGTCAGGTTCCACTTTCCGCCGGCGTTGACCTCGTTGTAGAACTGGACCTCCGCCATCACCGCGTCGTGGGCCGCCTGCACCTCGGCAGCCAGCGTCGCGGTGGCTGCTCGCTTCTGCTCGGCCCACATTCGGCTCCGCTCCGCGAGGAGCGCTCGTTGGTTCACTTTGTACGACGCGCGGACGGGGTAAAGAACCATTTCGTAGAAGGAGGGCTTCTGCTCGGCAGACAGCCTTCTGTAGATGGTGTCCGCGAGGGCGGCCAGCGACGCGAACTTGTCGAGGCGCTTCTGGGCCTCGTCCCCGTTCGACACCAGGCTGAACCCGCTCTCTCCCTCACTCGTGAGGTGTTCGGGTCGTTTCACGATGTTCAGGCTGAAGTAGCCGTCGAGCACCTCAGCAATCGCCTCCGCGTGCCACGCATCGAACGTCCGCGCGGCCCACTGAGTGAAGTAGTCGTGCTGGTCGAAGTTGCGGAACGCCTCGGGGTTCCGGGCCATCCGCAGGAAGAACTCCGTCCCGATTTCGGCCGGCTTCAGGTCTCCCACGTTGACAAGCCAGATGTTCCGGGCCTCGAAGTCCCAGGCTTTCAGCATTTCGGAACGGGTCATGGCGGGCGGCGTCGAGCAGAACCAGAGGTAACTGGCGGGCACGCCCCAATACGACAGATGGTAGTAAAGACCCGACCCGCCGCTCCGCGCCCTCTCACTCGCGTTCGAAAGCTGCCGGATGTAGCCGTGGTTGTCATCGGGCCACAGGATCGTGACGTCGTCGGGAAGCTGAAGGCCGGCCTGGTACTGGACAAGGGTCTCTTTGTACGGAATGAAAATCTGCGGCATCTCCGAGGCATTGCTGTTCACATGCTCGCTCAGCATCTTCCGTTGGTCCGGGATGATCGCGTTCTGCAGCTTCTCCGTCTTCTGTGCATCCGTCGTCCCAGAGGGGGCGAGCATGCCGGCATCCGTTCGGCCCCGCATCCCCACGGTGTAGATGTTTTCGCAGTCAGCCGTCTCTTCAACCCGTTCATCCCAGAAGTGGTAGACAGTGTCCCAGTTGCTCCAGTAGCTGTACGAGCCGAGGAGGCTCTCGTCGTATTCGTGGCTGTTGCGGTGCATCGGCTCGTGGTGCGAGGTGCTGATCACGATCCCGTACTTGTCCGCCATGATCTTGTTGCCTGGGACCAGGTAAAACGGAGTCGTCATCACCGGCCACTCGTGCATCGCCGGCCAAATCATGTTCGAGTGCAGGCGAAGCAGCAGTTCGTAGATCGTGGCGTACGTCTTCGGCCCGATGTTGCCCACTTCCGGCTCGAACGTCTGCGCCGCCCACGGCTGCAGGCCCCAGTCCTCGTCGTTCAGGAAAATGCCTCGGTACTTCACGGCAGGCGATGCCTGGGTGTGGCTCCCTCGGATGTACAGGGCGGACTTCGGCTTCACGGCGACATCGCCCCACCAGTACCACGGAGAGACACCCATCGACTCCGAGAGACCGAACACCCCGAACGCCGTGCCTCGGCGGTCGCTGCCGGCGATGATCAGCGCTCTGCGCACGCCCCTCATCGGATGCTTCACCACGACAGCCGTGTACGCCTCCCATTTACCTTCGATCGCAGACACGTCCAGCTTGCCTGCCGCGATCAGCCCGTCAATCAACGGGCTCTCTCCGATGGTCCCGATCAGGATGGCTTCCGCAGCCGCCGGTGCTCGCGTCGAAACCCTCGGCAGCAAGCCCGTCACGCGCTGCACGTCATCGCGCAGGGCTTTCGCCGCAATCCCGACCACCGCCGCATCGTCGGCGCTGTAGTAAATCCCCGCCGTCCGCCGACGCCCGGCGATCCGCAGCGCCCCCGCCGAATTCCACGTCCTCACCGCCATGAACGGGACATCGAAGAAGCCCGAAGTTCGCGGAGCCGAGCCGCCGTCATACGCCCGCCACGCACGCGTCGAACGGTACGGCGAGTCGACAGGGGGTGCTGGTGTTGAAGAAGAATCGTTTCCGGCGGCCACCGTTTTCACCAGCAACGACCCCGCACCGGTGATGAACCCGCCCGAATTCCCCGAGCTGTACACTCCATCCGGCTGCGCATTCCCGCCAAGCACCAGCCCACCAACCGTGTCCGTTTCGGCAAAGTCCAGCTGCAGCACAGCGCCGCCGGCGATCGAGACCGTCGATTCGTCGTACAGATGCGGCACTGTCAACGAGAGGATCCCGCCCTCAACCGCCGTGTCCCCGCGGTTGTTCGAGTTCGCACCCAACAGCCTCAACGTGCCCGAGCCAACCTTCGTCAGACCTCCTGATCCCACCAGAGAGCCGGAATACGTGGTGCTGCTGCCCTTGCCGCCCACGGACAGCAACACCGGCATGCCCACCGTATCCGAAAGCATCATGTTCCCGGTCCCCGTCAACGCGCCGATGTTGAACGCGCCGGTATTGACGCCTGCGCTGAACGACAGCGCGACAAGAGTCGAACTGATCGTGTTCAGCGTCGCACTAGCGAGCGCATCCCGATGGTTCAGCCGCAGCAGCCCCTTTTCCGAGTTGGCGGGCGTGTTCGCACACAATGTCATCGTCCCGCTGTAGGGGTTCGCTGCGCTTAGAATCACGGCGCCTGTGTCCTGGCCACTGTTGATCGTTGGACCGGATATGTTCAGGGGTGCTGAACCGCTGATTACAGACATGACTTCGAGCGTGTCGGAGCTCGACGCGCCGAACGACGACTCCGCAATCACCTCAATGTTCCCCATCAGCGTCAACCAACTCCAGCCGCTCTGATCCACATAACCGCCGTTCAGAATCAGATTGTTGATCGTCAGCACCTGCCCCGGTGATACTGGGGCCGCGATGCTCTTGCCAAAGAGCCGCCCCTCGCTCGTGTGGACGGTCAGAGAGTCTCCGGCAAAAGTGTAATTCAGGGTGGTTGCCGGACTTCGCAGCCGGAACGGGCCCGTAAAATAGTCGTTGCCCGCGCTAGGGGCGGCACCGTTGTCCCAGTTACCTGCGGAAATGAAACTCGAGATGCCTACGTCGTCATGGCCCAACATCGAAACATTCGCCGCATCCGATGAGTGCGCAAGCAGCCCAAGAAGAGCCAGAGCCGACCATTTGAAAGGATTATGCATTGTTAATTACCTTTGATGTGTTGTATTTTGGAATTAGTCACCGTTCTTCATGATGCAGTGCAACTACCACCAGTTGCGAATTGTACATGTCGTCTCGGTGTTTGTGTGTTGGAATTCAAACACGGGTATTTCCTGAAGCGGAGTATAGCCCAAGTTGTCAGCATCTTCACGGCACAGCTGGTGGTCCTGCCAGCTGCTCGTGGTGGCAATGCGCTGATCTAAACGGCAGCCTCGTTTGGTTAAGGCTCCCTGCTTCGTGTTCCATGTGCTGCTGGTTGCAGCATGTATATGGGGGGCGACCGCCTCCTTTCGACACACACGCAAGCAGCGGTGTGCACCATGCTTCGTGCATCTTGCCGGTGCATTTCTCGCTCGCCTGGCTGTTGGTAGGGATCGCTGGCTGCTCGCGCCCCTCTCCTGCTCCCTTCCCTTCCACTCTGCTTCCTTCTCTCTTGTTGCACTGCAAAAGAGATCCGGGTGCCTGCTCGCTGCCCATGCCGCGTGTGCTTTCACAAACGGTTTCGTGCAGCTGTATCAGGCTGGCTCATTGCCCACAACACTGCTTCGTTTTGCGAAGCGAGTTCGGCTGGCAGTCACGAAGGCCTAGCATTGTTTCCGCCTAGCGCTGTCACGCTGGTGACATTGGAGACATGCCCATAATGCCATGCAGGTGCGGGGAGAGGCGACAGCCAACCTGAGGGCCTACCTCGGGCAGCTTGCCACGGAGCAGGGCGTGAGTCGGGCGTCGAAACGAGGGGCAGAGCCGATGATCCAGCGCGCTCTCTCGGCGCGCTGATCCGTATCAACGCGGAAGAGGCAAGGAGACTGGAAGCGTCGGGTCACCGGTGGCGTTTTAGTGGTCCCGAAAAAGGATGCGGGCCGGGTCGTCTGGCTGTCCGCGGAGACAACGCTGGCCGACGCGAAGGCAGTCGCGGGCCGTCTACCACGCAGGTTAGAAGACTCGCCGTAAACAGGCGAGGACCGAGCCCGTGCGGGGGAGAGGTCCGTACCTAAGGTGGACGGCAAGACGTGGGACGTTGGTTTTGCCAGACGAACCATCACCGCCCAAGCTCAGGGTTTCCTGAGAAACACGGGATGGGAAGGAGTGACTGCGATAAAGGACATCCCAAAGAGAGGAAGGACTCTCGCGGTAGTCAGGGGCTCGGAAGGGTCTTCGGAGTCGCGGGCGCGGACACCAGCATCGAAGTGTCCACGGCCCGGCCAATCGCCGATGCGGAGGTGGGTGCAGGCGGCAGCTCCGGAAAGGAGACAGGAACCTGCTGAGGCCGGTTCTGCCCGGGAGCAGGAACGATACACGTGGGCGGAGTCCCTGTCGTGCTACGGGGGGCGCTATGGCGGGGGGGCCAAGCAATCGCCCGCAGAGGAAAGAGCGACGAGTGGAGGAGGAGATGTGGAGGGAGGCGAAGAGGACAATGACAACGACTACCAATGGATTGATCGGACGGCACGCAGTAGGCGAGGCTGATCCCGGTCCCGGGGGACGGGAACTGCCAGTTCACAGCGATTGCGGAGTCCTACGGCGGGTAGACGCAGGAACACTGAGGGAAAAGGTAGTTCAGCACATCGAAGCGAATACCGCGAGGTACTACGACTACCTACAGGGAGAGGAAATGGAAGACTACCTGCGGAGAATGGGGCCGACAGGACGTACGGAGATGAATTGACGCTGAACGCAGCGGCACAGGTTCTATGTTGCAACATCTGGGTGGGTAGTGAACACAAGCCATCGGGAATCAATGGTTGGAGGTTGGAGGGGGCGGACCGGACCATTGTCATCACCTACATGCCGCTACGCTACGACCGGCTCCAACTCCCCTTGCAAAATCTGCAGGATCACACAGAGACCGACACCGTACCCCTCGCGCGACTGCTCGCAGCGCCTCAGCGAGGTGTGCTTCCACGACGACAACAACCGAGCCCGCGCTATGAGAAGCCGCCCCCAGAACCACAGCGGTCGCAACAGGCGCCGGCCTCACAAAAAATCAACACGGACGAAAGCACCACCACAAGAAATTACCGTCGCGACGGTGAACGTCACTTCCTACCGGAAGCACTACCTCGATGTCGCCGCGATTGACGCGGACTCCGTGGCAATGCAAGAGGTGAGGTTGGATGCGCCGTCTGTGAGAGTGTACGCGCAGCTTGTTCGAAGAGCGCGGCGAAGCCGCAACCGACCACTAGAGCAGCGAGAGGCGGGACACAAACAGTACCCACACAGGCGAGGAAAAGGTTTGGATTCCTGAAAGAGACCAAGAACTGGAAAGGAAGCTGTACGGGGAGATGGCATCACGTGGCCACACCGATTGCATATGATAACGGTTTACGGACACTCCGGCAAGCAGGAGTCGAGAGAAGGTCTGCTGGAGAAGGTGTTCGAAGCCGCCTCCGCCCTCGGCAACGTCCCCTTATCATGGGTGACTCCAACACAACCGTGGAAGCATCGCGGACCCTGCGAGCCGCGACTTCAATCGGGCACTGGACCGACGTGGCACATCATATAGCGATGAGGGACGGGACGACATCAACAAAAACATGCTGGCAGTCAGAAAGCGGAGCACGAATAGACCAACGAAGCTGCACTGCAGGCAGTCGAAACTGTGAATGTAGTGGAGGTCAAACCGATCCCGACGCATCATGCAGTCGTCGTTCGGATGAGTCTGGAAAGATTCCAAGACCGAAAAGGAACCGTGATGAGATCGGCAGCTTTTCCGAAAAGAATGCCGGATTTGGGCGAGGAGGGAGAGAGATTGTGGCTGAGGAGATTCTGGCCAAGACATGAGAACGATTCGATCAGGCTGACGCAAGAAAGGCGGTGGAGGAGTTGTGGAGATTGACCTCAGAGCCTGCGGAGGAGTATTTGGCGAGGACAAGAGAAGCGAAACTACATAACCGACCGAACTCGGCACCGCAGGGAAGACATTATGGAGTGGCAGCGGGAGTAGAGGAACGGTTAACCTCGCGACTCATACGATGATGAACCGGTGAGATTCGATGATACATGAATGCGGACGCATCATCCTGACGTTCAAGCTGCGCTACACTTGCTTCTGGGCAGGTACCAGACTGCCGCGCTGGTCGACTAGTTGTCCGGGTGGTAGAGCCAGAACACGTCGTCGCCCGCGGCGCCCGCGGCGCTGAGCACACTGGCAGGTTGTTTCCTGTTCGGCTCCCGCAGCAGCGCCTCGGCAGGCGCCAGGGCTGGTTAGTTGATTCCTCATGTCGACCACGACGTGTGGGGCATCACATCGTCTCCTGCAGCACGGCGGTCTCCGACTAGGTATACAAACTCGTGTACAAGACCTCTCGGGCAGGCCTCCTACCACGTTTCAAGCGGTTGAGGTAAAAAGGTGGGAACGAAAAGAGCAGAATGCAGTGGACCCAGAATCGGCGAAAATCTGAGGACGAGGTAATGCGATGATGTGTAAATGTTTTTTTGTGAGGCCCCCCTCCCTCGGAGACCACTCACGGCTTTGGCACGCTTCGAGGGGGAAAGCCGAACTTCGGTTCTCACCCTTGATGTCTGCCGGAACTGCCTACCTTCGGTGAGCCAGTCCACTTCCTTTTTCTGGAAGTGCCTCGAACTGCCTGCTGACTATGTCAGTACATCACGTGCGAAGAGATAACCGCGCGATGCAGATATTTCCTTTGTGGCGACCACTTTCCCTGCAGCCGGCCTTGGCGAAGGCGGGGAGGGGGCTGCGCTATTATGGCCCTACCTTGCGCAGAGCGGTCCCGTGTTTGGCTATGCCCCGAAGAATAGAAGCTGAGAAGGAAGGACAGACTGGGAGGTACAGGTTGACACGGTTATACACAGGTAGCGACAGGATCCGCTGCGGCAAGGAGAGCAGGAACCGTTCCACCACAGAGGTCGTGCGGGTACAGAGACGATGCTCGTGCTTGAGTCGCAGCTGGGGACGAACAGGCACGCCTTCAATGATGAGGTCTGGGGGATGGACGTAATTTCCCACGTATGGGGAGGAAAGGATCAGACGTGCTGGTGGGACGCCTTCGAAGACGGCACCTTCGGCAAGAAGGGGCACAAGAGGGTAAATTTAGTGGGCGGCGGAGACCCAGTGCATGGAGGTAGGCGTGCCCAGGCCACCACCAAGGACGAGAGAGTGTGCATGAGACATCACAAAGTGAAATGCGAAGAGTGCAAGCATCGGCAAGCGTCGGTAGCGCGCTGCTGCCGAGGCACACCACGCGGCAGGGGACGGCCTCGCCGTGAAGTATTGCGAGAAGCACAGGATGACGCAGTGCGGGACGTGCGCCTCTGCGACGTTCTTTGAACTCGCAATTGACTTCGAGCTTTTTAGCGGCCTGACGCCGACGCCGCTCAAAACTCGGCGTCGAGAGAAACGCAACACGGGAGAAAGAGAGAAACAGTGGTTGGCGAGGGACGAACTGCCCGAACCACTGACAGCAGTCTTCTTCGACTCGCGGAACAACGGGACGCGTGGGGCCGTTTCGGGTGCAGGAGCCGTATACTACCTCGCGGGGAAGAAATGTGAAAACGGGTAAACAATGGGAGATGTGTGCCCCGATCGAAGAGCGAGCGGCTGCGGAGTATACGGCTCTGATCAAGGCGCTGCACCACTGCAAGACCAGCCAGGGCTGAGCGGAGAGCTGGTTGTTCGGGGGGACAGCGGACTTGTCGTTGACCAGATGACAGGAAACGCGCGCTGTTCCGAAGCTCTGCGACCGTACAAGACGAGGGCGCAGGCAACTGCGGCAGAAAGGCACCGACATCAAGTTGGAGCACGTGCCGCGCGAGCAGAATATCGACGCCGATGCTCTATCGAATCGCGCGATGGATGAGGTTCAGAGACGAGAGCCGAGTATCGGGACTCGGCGACCGCGAAATCGTACGCGATGAAGAGCGCGATGCGACGGCTGACGAGTATCGTGCAGACGCCGATTCACCCGGCGCTTGAGATGCAAGTCAACGTCCTGACGTCTCTCGGAGGCGGGAACATGGCCGGACTCTCAACAACCACAAATAGCGAGCCAGCAGGCGTTTGAAGCTGTGATGCGCGCCTACGAAGCCGCCGCACGAGAGCAGACGGCGAAGAAGGCCGGCGACAAGGTGCGAGCCGTACCGCAGGCTGGGCTCCGCAAAGCTGCAACACGGAATGGCAGTTTTCGACAGCAGACGCAATACCGTCGGGATGGGAGCGCAAGCAGGCTCGATGGAAGCATGAAGTCAAGCAGGAAAGACGAACTGCGCAGACTGAGCGCAAGGCGTGCACCAAGGGCAGAACCAGGACGTTGGGACCGTGCGAAGTCGAAGAAGGAGTCCAAAAGCGAAGCAACGACACCAACGCGGAAACGCAACCCGAAGGCAGCCAAGCGGACCTCCCAGGGCAGGGGGGAACCTGCGGCAGTGAAGTAACGAAGCTCATCCGTGTGTCCGATTGTCAATACCACCCAACGACTGCGACGCGCGTCGACATGTCGGACGCTAGCGTCTGTCATGAGCATGCATGACTTAGCCGTGTTTCAAAGGCGAGATGAGAGGCATCGGATCACTCTGTCAAAGGACCATACCACTACCGCAACAAGAAGACGAAAAATGCGCGAAAAGTGTGATCCGTCCAAAAGTATTTCCGGGATTATCCCCCAGTTTGTCATCATTTACGGCGGACCCGTGTCCGTCCGACGGCTTACCGAACTCACGGGGGTCCCCCTTCTTCGCCTGCCTCTGCGGCGATGCTTGGCTCCGTTCTCGGCATAGCCATTTCGTGGTCCTGACACTGGGTACCTCTACCATCTTTGTTTCGTGTTGTTGAAACCGCTTGCCCGCCAGCAGCCGCCCCCGGCGCAGACGCTGGCCCGTGTAACTGAAGACGTGCAAACATGGGTGGGTTGTTTATCATTTGTTGGCACAAGACCTGATAGACCGTGGTACAAGTGATCCACCGACGACAGCTTGGGTGAGAGTACGGGGGACCATTCCTAAAGGCTACAAAACAATCTTCTGTCCGGAAGCCAATTTCCAACGTTTTAGTGACTTTGAGTACACTTCGCCTTCCGGACTTGGAGCGCAACAAACCCTGTGTGTGCCGACATGTCTGCAACAGCCACGCTAGGTGGCCGTTTGAACTCCGGTGCTAGGACTCACTCGTTTGATCGCCTTCGCGCAACTGACTGGATGGACACGGGCAGGCAATGAGGTGCGGTTCAAGGGGATAAAGGTGGACTGGTTGTAACGAAGCAGTGCCCATTCAAAAACGAAATCGCGAGACATCGAAGTTGCAAGAGCGTGCTTGGAAAGGTTTTGTGCGCAACACAGCACCGGCACTGGTCCCACCTGCACCGTGTTTCAATCCTTTCAGCCACGGACACCACCAGAGTTGCTGCGCTGCCTTACGTTGGTAAGGATTCGGACACACCTGCCACTGCAGGATGGGCAACGCGAGCCCCCGTGCCGTTTGTGCACACCACATCGTTATTGCGAGCCTTACGGGAGCAATTGGGACCCAGCCCTGGCCGAGTGTCTGCAGGCAGGGACTATCCTGCATGGTTAAAAAGTTATATTATAGTCTTCACCAAAAAGAATATATAAAAAAAAACCTCAAAACCGGCCGGTTATATATGTATACTTTTTGTGACACCCCCCGGACTCCTGAACCCGAAACGGCGCAAGAGTCGGCGGCGAGGCCAGGCACCTCGGGGCCGGATGGCCAGGCCGGCGACCCAGGAGCGGAGCTGTTCCCTGCGAGGGGAGTTCCTGACATGGATGCAGGGGAGGGCATTGCTTTCCGGCTTGCGGGCGTGCGGAGGAAGAGAGACGCGGACTCGGCATGCGATGAGGGAGGCGAGGACGAGCCCCCAGGGCCAACCCGGGGAATAACAAAGAAGGCCAGGGGACCGAAGTACGCATGGGACGTGGTGACACCCCCGGAGCTAGAGGACAGGTTCCCAATCTCGCTACACAGGAAGGCGGGGCAGGGGAGAGTGGCGGACGAGTGGGGATGGGCGGCCCTTAACTGGCTGGCAGTCGCACACGGGCGGCGGAGGGTGCCCTTCGCCCAGTTGTTCAGGATCCAGATGTGGCTAGCATGGGAGCGCCGCAGGTCCTCGGACTTCGAGACACCCATAGACGAGCAGCTCGCACTGCGAGGGAGGTGCACAGCGGAAACACTGACGGTGGCGGCTCGCGACCTTCTGGGCATCATCCTCCTCAGGGGGAAACCGCCTCGAAAGTACCCCCCGGGGAGGTGGTCTGCCCTCCTGGGGACGTTGCAAGACGGGGAGGAGGGCCAATGGAAGTATGCCAGGGCACACCCGAAAGGGAAGGGGATCCTGTTCATGGACACCGAGGCAGGAGAAAGCCGCCAGGACCCCGCATGGCACGAGCTCGACGCGGTCTACACGACTTTGTACGCCCAGGTCCCGCTGCCGCTAAAATGAGGCACGAGCCCCTGAACCAACGGGGGGAGCCCATTGGCCCACCCCCACCCCCAAACCTGGCGCACTCCCCTCCCCATCCCTCGACCCCAAACCCCCCCCGCTCCCTCTCCCACAAACACAAAACCCAACCCCCCCACCTCCCCACCCCCACCCTACCCCTCACTCTCCCCGCACTCGCCCTTGTCTCTCTCACCCTCCACCGCACACACACACACTCTCTCTCTCTCTCTCTCTCTCTCTCTCTCTCTCTCTCTCTCTCTCTCTCTCTCTCTCTCTCTCTCTCTCTCTCTCTCTCTCTCTCGAACACCCTCTCTCCCACACTGTCTCGCACCCTCCCTCACTCACTTTCACTCTTACTGTCACTCTGTCTCTCTCACAATCTCTCTCCCCCGTTTATTTCTTTTACCGTTCATATTTCTTTTACCATTCACCCTTCCCATCCCCACCCGTTTCCTTTCAGTTCTCCGTCCCTCCCTTCCGCCCCTACCAGCAAGGTATGCCCTTTCTTGTTTGCCACAGGGTATGCTGTTTTCTTTTGTTTTCGTGGCCAAGAAGCCACTCAAAGGTTTGCGGTTTTCTCTTGTTCACCCACAACCCCCCTCACCATGCAACCAGCAAAAACACAAACAGGCCCAAAAAAAAAAAAAAGAAACAACAATGCGAGGTGGCTTGCCACCGCGAATCGAAGAGGGCAGGTGGTCCGCCACCAAAGATGATACAGCCCTGATAAAATAGAGTGAAACCTGTTTGTGTCTTTGTGGTGAACCGTTTTGCTTCGCTGGGGTGAATAAGAGAAAAGGGGCTTGAGGACGGACGCAAGCGCGGGGCCCCAGCAACACAGAACACCGTCCTCATCCGCTTGCTTCCCGTTCGCTTCCCATTTGCTTGATTTTTATTTACTTATGGTGTTCTGTGTCCCTACCTGCCTTGTCTCTCGAGAGCCCCTTTAAAAAAAAAAAAAAAAAAAAAAAAAAAGTCAAAAACTGCGCCTGCCAGTGGTGTGGTTGTGCCTTTCGTTGTTTGCGAAGAAAAAGAATCACACGGAGAACACCGACCAGGCACCAGGTACACGTCTGGAAACAGTACGGCGGTGCATTTTTATTCCCAGGAGACTTGCTCCCAAGAGACTTTCCTTCACTCCAAGCGCCGATTCGCAAAATGACATGGCCGCTTGGTGAAGGAACTTCTCTTTGGGTGTAAGATATTCCCCGCGGGTCAGGCACCTCGGGGCCGGATGGCCAGGCCGGCGACCCAGGAGCGGAGCTGTTCCCTGCGAGGGGAGTTCCTTACATGGATGCAGAGGAGGGCATTGCTTTCCGGCGTGCGGGCGTGCGGAGGAAGAGAGACGCGGACTCGGCATGCGATGAGGGAGGCGAGGACGAGCCCCCAGGGCCAACCCGGGGAATAACAAAGAAGGCCAGGGGACCGAAGTACGCATGGGACGTGGTGAAACCCCCGGAGCTAGAGGACAGGTTCCCAATCTCGCTACACAGGAAGGCGGGGCAGGGGAGAGTGGCGGACGAGTGGGGATGGGCGGCCCTTAACTGGCTGGCAGTCGCACACGGGCGGCGGAGGGTGCCCTTCGCCCAGTTGTTCAGGATCCAGATGTGGCTGGGGGACAAAATCTGACTTGCCGCCTCCTCGCGGTGTCTCCTGGAAACGTGTTTTTCGAAACGCGGCCAAGGCAAGCAGTACCTTTGCTGTGGGTGAAAGCCCCTTACTTCGTATCTGGCGTCCGAGCTGCGCACCTACCCTTCCCGGGCGTAAAAGATCCTGCCCCAAGCTGCCCAGCAGGAACGGGGGGGGCGGTGCAAAGAGGCACCTTCCAGGTGAGCCTTGCCAAGTTTGACTCCCTTGTGGCCCTCTCATCGTGAAGGCGGGGTAAAATTGGGATGGTTACCAATGTGCCCCCGGTTTTTTGAATTAGTTGGCCCCAGTCTGAGTGACAGGTGGCGGCTTGTGGCTGAGCCGCGGCCTTTCCAGGCCCTTAGCCGACTCTCCTTTCGTTTTTCTGAGTCCCCAGTGCCGTGGGGCAGGCGCCGGTTGCAGTGTGCAACTGGTGCGGGTTCAAACCGCGCCTGTCTGTGTTCGTGGTTGTGCCGTTTTTCGTTGTGAAGAAGTGAACCCGGAGAACCCACCAGGTCAGGCACCAGGTTTCTTGTCTGGCAAACTGTACGGCCTGGTGTTTAAAAAAAAATCAAGGCTGTCTGTGCGGTTGGCTGTGACAAGTCCACTCCTGCATTTCACAAAATTTGCAGCAGGAGGGACTGAGTCACACCAATCGAAAAGACACCGGAGAATACCCGAGTGTCGGCCCACAAACGAAGTATTTGAACTTCCCCTTTTGGAACTTGCTTGTCTTGCCCATTTTTCCCAGTTTGCCTCGAAGGCCCCCGTACGATTCTTCCAAAAAAAAAAAAAAAAAAAAAAAAAAGTATGCCAGGGCACACCCGAAAGGGAAGGGGATCCTGTTCATGGACACCGAGGCAGGAGAAAGCCGCCAGGACCCCGCATGGCACGAGCTCGACGCGGTCTACACGACTTTGTACGCCCAGGTCCCGCTGCCGCTAAAATGAGGCACGAGCCCCTGAACCAACGGGGGGAGCCCATTGGCCCACCCCCACCCCCAAACCTGGCGCACTCCCCTCCCCATCCCTCGACCCCAAACCCCCCCCGCTCCCTCTCCCACAAACACAAAACCCAACCCCCCCACCTCCCCACCCCCACCCTACCCCTCACTCTCCCCGCACTCGCCCTTGTCTCTCTCACCCTCCACCGCACACACTCTCTCTCTCTCTCTCTCTCTCTCTCTCTCTCTCTCTCTCTCTCTCTCTCTCTCTCTCTCTCTCTCTCTCTCTCTCTCTCTCTCTCTCTCTCTCTCTCTCTCTCTCTCTCTCTCTCTCTCTCTCTCTCTCTCTCTCTCGAACACCCTCTCTCCCACACTGTCTCGCACCCTCCCTCACTCACTTTCACTCTTACTGTCACTCTGTCTCTCTCACAATCTCTCTCCCCCGTTTATTTCTTTTACCGGTCATATTTCTTTTACCGTTCACCCTTCCCATCCCCACCCGTTTCCTTTCAGTTCTCCGTCCCTCCCTTCCGCCCCTACCAGCAGGGTATGCCCTTTCTTGTTTGCCACAGGGTATGCTGTTTTCTTTTGTTTTCGTGGCCAAGAAGCCACTTAAAGGTTTGCGGTTTTCTCTTGTTCACCCACAACCCCCCTATACTAAAATAACTATTTATTACTAGGACTAAAAAAAGCCTTTTAGTCCCGAGGAAGGGTTTATTGTCCCTCGGAAGTTTTTTTTGCCCGAGGGGCCCCCGAAGGGGGACCCGAGGGCAAAAAAAACTTCCGAGGGACAATAAACCCTTCCGAGGGACAGTAAAAGGCTTTTTTACCTAGTAATACGTAGTTTTATTGGGAAAAATAAATTCCCTCTGGTGGAAATGGCTTGCGGAGCGTGACGATAAATTTCGTTTATTTTTTGACAGGATTCCGTTGTGTTTACACAGGCCGGACAAATGAACGAATTTATTTTTTTCGATCTCGGAATTTATTTTGCGCCGCCAGCTATTTTCAGTCGAAACAAATAAATGAAATTTATTGTCCCTAGGGAAATAAATTCGTTTATTTTTCCGACTGAAAATAGCTGGCGGCGCAGAATAAGGTCGTAGGCAGAAATCTGTAGGGGAGACCCCTCGCAAATTTTTTTTTCTCCCTGTGGTGAGTGAAATCGCGTGTTTTGAGCTCGTTTTGAGTCTAATTCATCCTTTCTGATCCATATCAAGACCTCGCAGAAAGAAAACCGCAGCACTTGTCCGCAGCGCTCATCCAACAGTCCTACCCAGCACGACAGCACCTGTGCAGTCCTTCATGCAAGCGCCCATGCAAGCAGCATCGTATGTTGTGAACTACAACGTCAACCTGCCGGGACTCCCCCAGTTGCAGCAGAACAACCAGGCACATTGATCTGTGACCCGTCACTTACAACAACTCCACTCCTACACAACGTTCTGCTACGCAATGTCTCAGACACACAACGTTCTGCTACGCAACGTTCTGCTAAACACCAACGTAACTGCAAAGCAATATGCTCAACGTCTTACACAACGTTCTGCCGTGCACATTTGCTACGCAACGTTCTGCTAGACACCAACATAACTGCAAAGCAGTGTGGTTTTCTTTCCATCCTCGGGAATTTAGTTTTCCCAATAAAATCATTTATTCGGCAATAATTTCCGCCAATTTTGCCTCGGTGTCGGTTTTAGTCCCTCGGGAGGCCCTCGGGGGGGTTTGCAACCCCTCGCCACTCGCTCCGCTCGTGGCTCGGGGTTGCAAACCCCCCCTCGGGCCTCCCTCGGGACTAAAACCGACACCTCGGACAAAATAAACGAATTTATTTTTTTCCGATCTCGGAATTTATTTTGCGCCGCCAGCTATTTTCAGTCGAAACAAATAAA
Organism: Diplonema papillatum; assembly: GCA_030068145.1. Lineage (NCBI taxonomy): Eukaryota > Euglenozoa > Diplonemea > Diplonemida > Diplonemidae > Diplonema > Diplonema papillatum. The sequence goes on along the minus strand of JAPJBO010000209.1, from coordinate 14,895 downwards.
TGAAATTTATTGTCCCTAGGGAAATAAATTCGTTTATTTTTCCGACTGAAAATAGCTGGCGGCGAAATAAATTCGTTTATTTTTCCGACTGAAAATAGCTGGCGGCGCAAAATAAGGTCGTAGGCAGAAATCTGTAGGGGAGACCCCTCGCAAAATTTTTTTTCTCCCTGTGGTGAGTGAAATCGCGTGTTTTGAGCTCGTTTTGAGTCTAATTCATCCTTTCTGATCCTGCCAACTGTGAAAACAGCCCAAGGACAGAGGAAGAAATCAAAATCCCGATGCCGTCGAAGCGCCAGCGCGAGGCAGATGACATTCTGAAGAACGCCAAGGTGCCTGCAAAAAGTGCACCTGTGTACGAGGCGGAGTGGGAAGCGTTCGCAACGTTTGCCAAAATCAAAACGAGGAAGCCGTCAAAAACTGACTTTGTCCTGTACCTGGACAAATTGCACGAGTCACAGAAGGGCTCGTCGGTCGCGAGTATACTTTCTCGCTTGGCATCGACATACTACCAAAAGTATAGCCAGAAGCTTGCAGTTGAGTACCCTGAGTTGTACGATCTTGCGCGCAGCTTCCGCAGCGGCGAGAAGCCGAAGCAATCTCCTGGGCTGTCCAAGGAAGACGCCATTGCATTCATGGAGAGTGAGCCGGAGGAAGACGACAACAAGTGGTATCATCTGGTGAGACAAGCGACACTGGCGCTCCAGTGGTGTGGAAGCCTCCGTGCAAATGAAGTGCTGACAATCTCTCCCGAAGACGTGATCCCACGTGTAACCCCAGCAAGAGAGAAATACTTGAAGGTGGTGTTTACACCCAGCAAGCAGAGGGGTGAAGTGGTCCGCGACTTCTTCCTCATTCGTGACGGGCCGTTTTACTCGACCGTCTCCGCGTATACCAATGCAAGGGCCGAGTTCCACATCCGTTCCAACGGCAGGTTCCTTGTAACAGGATCCAAGAAGGGCCTCACGAACGAGCCTCTTGGTATCAACCAAGTGTACACGGTCACAAGGTACATGGCTAAAGTCCTGAAAAAACCGATCGGTCCGGCGGGCATTGATGTCACATCACATGGCGTACGGCGGGGTGCAGCACAGTCTGCGGCAGACCAGGGAGCCTCACAGGCTCAGATCCAGGCTATGCTCAACCACGCCACGTCATCTGCTGCAAACCAGTACGTTTCATCGTCAGTGGCTATCAAGAACTCGACCGCAACACTTGTCAGCAGCGCTCATCCAACAGTCCTACCCAGCACGACAGCACCTGTGCAGTCCTTCATGCAAGCGCCCATGCAAGCAGCATCGTATGTTGTGAACTACAACGTCAACCTGCCGGGACTCCCCCAGTTGCAGCAGAACAACCAGGCACATTGATCTGTGACCTGTCACTTACAACAACTCCACTCCTACACAACGTTCTGCTACGCAATGTCTCAGACACACAACGTTCTGCCGCGCACATTTGCTACGCAACGTTCTGCTAAACACCAACGTAACTGCAATGCAATATGCTCAACGTCTTACACAACGTTCTGCCGTGCACATTTGCTACGCAACGTTCTGCTAGACACCAACATAACTGCAAAGCAGTATGGTTTTCTTTCCATCCTCGGGAATTTATTTTTCCCAATAAAATCATTTATTCGGCAATAATTTCCGCCAATTTTGCCTCGGTGTCGGTTTTAGTCCCTCGGGAGGCCCTCGGGGGGGTTTGCAACCCCTCGCCACTCGCTCCGCTCGTGGCTCGGGGTTGCAAACCCCCCCTCGGGCCTCCCTCGGGACTAAAACCGACACCTCGGCAAAATAAACGGAAATTATCTTGCCGAATAAATGCTTATTATTCTTAGGAATAAAAAAAATTAGAGTCCTGGCAGGAAATAAAGGCTTTTTTATAGAACGGATTTTTGCTTGCGAGGCCAGTATGAAAAGTGCCGTCCAGAAATAAAAGGCTTTTTAACCACAGGAGTTTCTAGTGAAAACTTTTTTGTGCTTGCAAGGCCAGTGCCGGGGACGCGCAGCCCTGGACCGATACCTTTACTATCGCTTCCTCCAACTGCTGCTCCTACAACGCCCGCGAGAATATTTCCGCGAGCCTGGCGGAGATCAGCAGAGGAGTCGTCCAGCCGTCTCGCGCTCCTGTGTTGCCATGCGCGCCTCCCCTCTGCTCAACCCCGTCGGCCCGGTGACTGGAATGGCTCCTTGCCGACCTCAGCAACCCGGCTTGGTGGTGGTAGACAGCGAGGGGCGAGTTCTGCTTCTCCTGGTTGCTGCAAAATCCACCCTGCTCTGGATCTTTTCCTCCACTACTACGGACACCCTGCAACCCTGCCCAACGCAATCCGAAGCAAGGCACGTCAACCAAACCGCCCACATTTCGGACCACCGGTATTAGACTGTTTCTAGAGACCAGGAGGTTGTGACGTTTTAACCACGAACGAATCACCTCATTTAGTCCTTTTCGAAAGCATTTGGCATCGACCCTTCCAACCCTGGATCGATGTCGAAATCTGATAAGGGGGTTGACGTATGGCTAAAGATAAAGTGGTGCCACCTGAGGGGGTAATCACAGGGCCGCCCACGTGATAAGCCGTTAAGCATTGAGTTCTTTTAAGTACATGAACCACACGGATTAACATGCACTGCCTTGAAAGTCAGGTTATCGGATGACGTCGTCACCTGCCATCGCGTCGTCAAGGTCGAGCATTTGTGGAGCTAGCGGGGTTTGGCTTTCTTGCGATTCCAGAGACTGAGTCGGCGAGTACGAGGGCGGGCACGTGTGCCCGTTTTTCACTTTCGAGGGCATTGGCGTGCCCGTGGTCCCCGGTCGTTTCTGAGAGCTGCTTGCCCTCGGAACCTTCTTCTTCCTTCGATGCACCCCTGAGTCGGGGGTGGTCGCCTTCGTCTTCTTCCGCTTGCGGCCGGCGATCGGGCCTTCCTTCGGGGTGCCAAGCACCCTCTTCTTCAGCGCTGGTCGTTCGCTGGTTCCTGGCGTTGGTGGCGGCCTCTTGGTCGCCCGTCCGGTCGTCGCCGTCTCCTTTTTCGTTGCCGCGAGCGGCGCTCGCGCCGCTCGCTTTCCTAATGGCGTTTCCCGCTGTACGCCCACCTGGGTGGGTGAGGAGGGCCTCTTCTTCTTGTTGCGTCCGGGGGTTGACTGGACGTTCGGCTTGTTGGACTGGTGGTGGCCGCGGCTGCAACATGCCGCCGGTCGCCTCTGCGTCAGCGTAGGGAGCCTTTTGCACTCTTGGCAGGTTCCTCTGCCATGCGTGCGGCAGGCATGATGCCCGCTGCGGCAACACGCCGCCGCCGTCTTGCACTCGCGCGCACTTCGTCGTGCTGTGCTCTGTGCACACCGCGATCGGCTGCCCATCGTTCGCGTGGTGATGGTGCCGGCAGCACATCTCTACCGTGGGAACGTCCCTTCGGACGAGTGCTCTGCACGCCTCACACTTCCCTTTGTGATGGGTCGCGCACGTGACGAGTGCCTTCTCTATACCGACACCCGGCATATGCACGGGGTCTGGGTGCAGTTGTGGTGGGGCAGGCAGGGCCCACCTCGCCGCTCTCCCGATCGTCCAGTCAGGGTACGTCGGGCACTGCGTCCCTACATCGCTTCCTTTCACTTGTTCCTCAAGTATCGTCCCCGTGTGTGCCTCGCGAAAGCGTGGCCTGGGCCGTATACCCGATATCCCCGTGATGCCCATGAACGACAGCGACGTCGTCGGGCACACCCTCTCTCCTCTCATGCAGCTTCCCAGCCCTTGCTGTGCCGCCAGCTTGTCCAACGCGCTCATCATGCAGCGCAGGACGTTTCCCCGTTCTCTCACCCCCTTCGGCGCATTCCCGTGCAGCGGCATGCTGAGGCCCGAGAAGAGTTCAAAGTCGATCGCAAGCTCCAGCATTGACGCCTGCCCGTTCTCGGTCCATTGCATGTCCGACAGCCACGCTACCAACGCATAAAACGTCGGTAGTCCCCAGGTCTTGTTCCGTTCCCACGTCCATGCCGGGGCAATCCGCGCGAAGGGGTGGTCAATTTTCTCGGCAGGCATCGCATTCGCTCTCGACCAGGGGGTCGTGGGGTTCCTGGCCACCCAGCCACGTGCTTCGAGCCCAGCCCGTTCCGCAAGATAAGCCGTTAAGCAGTGTGAACTTGAAATGCAGGTACCACAGGGGTAAGCTTGCATTTGTCATAGGCTAGGGTTATTTGAATACGTCGTCCGAGGGCGATCTCAAAGCGGACGAGGACGGTGATAATAGGCTGGTGATATCCAGCTCCATTCTTCGTTTGTTGCGCTTTCGCGCCGGCTGTCCTGCCGAAGCAGTCGCTCGAGGGGGCGATCCTGACATGGATGAGGATGAAGTCGAGGTGGCAGGGCTGGTGATATCCAGCTCCATTCTCGAAATGTTGCGCTTTCGCGCCGCGTGCTTTTTTCCGGGTTTTCCCGCCGGGTCATTCGGTGGTGTCGGGAGTCGGGCTCTTTTCTGCCCCTTCCTTGGTGGTGTCGCTCGGGCCGGCTCGGTCGGAGCGTGCTTTTTCGCCATCTTGGCCGCCTTTGGGGACGCTTGACGCGTCCTCTTCATGCGCGGTGGTGTCGTCGGCTTCTGTCGGCCCTTCTTCCGCGGCGTTGTTGGCTTCGGCTTAGCGGGGGCTGGCTTCGGGGGCGCTGGCACGTGGTGGCCCTTTTTGCAGCAGGCTGACGGCCGCCGTTCCGCTAGCGTCGGTAAGCCGCGGCAGTCGTCACACGGACCGCGGGCGTGTTCGCGGCAGTCATGGTGGCCGGCCTTGCAGCACGCTGTTGGCGTGTTGCACTCCACGCATCTCGTCATGCGGTGCCGGTCGCAGACGGCCGGAGGTAAGCCGTCGTTGTCGGCGTGGTGGTGTCCGAGTGCGCGACAGACTGCGCACTTCCCTTTGTGATGGGTAGCGCACTTGGGGGCATTCTTCGTCGCCTCCGGCACTGCGTGTGGGAGGTGCAGGGGATCCGGGTTGGCCAGTGGCGCTCTGGGGATTACCCATCGCCGCGCTCTGTCCGTCCGCTCGGGCGGGTACGCCGGCGCTGTGCCGTAGCCGGTTTTCACCTGCTGCATGATGGTCGGCCCGGTTTCGGGCATGCGGTGGCGGGGCCGGGGCTGGAAGCCGGGTACGCTGCTCAGGCCTATGAACGACAAGGCTGTCGTTTTCGACTTGAAGTCGCCAGGGAGGCACTTGCCGAGTTGTTGTTGCACGGCCAGCTTGTTGATTGCGCTCAACATGCAGCGCATCCCGTTGGCCTTCTCCCGATGCGTCTTGGCCGCCTTGCTAGGTGCCTTGATGTCGAGGCCCGAGAACAGCTCGAAGTCGATAGCTGCCTCTACCGCTGCCATGTCGCCATCCGATGACCATTCGAGGCCCGAGAGCCAGTCGATCGCTGCCAGGAATGTCCCTTCGTCCCAGTAGCGTAGCCACGCCCAGGCCGGGGCGATGCGCCGGAACGGGAACTCGCGTTTCGCCGTTGGCATCTGCGCGCAGCGCTCCCAGGGGGTCGCCGCCTTACGTTCTAGCCATCTAACGCTGACCCGGCGCGCCCGCTCCGCCAGGATCTCTGCCATCAGCGCTTGTACCGGCCCGGCAAATTCCCGTGTCGCCGGCGTCACGATTCCGTGCTCCCGCAGGCAGCTCGGCCAGAGCCTCCTGTCGGACTGTGCGATCCCCGCGTACTCGGGCTTCGTGCGTATGTTCTCGAAGGCCGTGCAATCCCAGTAGACGTGGTGCTCGTCTTCCAATGCTCCCGAGTCACACAACGTACAGGCGGGGCTTCCGCCTTGGCGAAATCTCGACGTGTATTCGGCGGTGTTCACGCCACCTGCGAGGGCAACCCTGATCAGCAGCGCGTTCTGGGGCGGACAGTGGCGCGTTGTCCATAGAGCGTTGGTGGACTCGATCGCGATGTTGGTGATGCCGGAGAAGCTTGGCCGTCGTGTTTCCAACCGCTTCCACAGTCGGTTCCGCAGGTTGTCGCGGATGATGTGATTTCGCGAGGAGGCGGACATTGCCAGGGGTCGGAGTGCAGCTCCGTCCAGGTTGACGGACGACGGCGGGCCGCCGTTCCACGTGTGGCCGCAGGGTTGCAGGCCGTGCCTTACCGCGGTTCCCACCGGGCCAAGGGCTGCGGTCACTCGTTCGCCGTATAGGCGCCGGACTTCCGTCATCAGCGGCATCAGGTGCGGCAGTCTCCCACAGGCGCTGTAGAAATCCGCGGTTATTCGGTACGCCGTCGCCGTCGCAGGGTGCGTCAAGTGGGCTTTTTCGAGGACTCCCAAGACTACTTCCGAGGAGCGCTTCGGATTCTTCGGCCCCCAGATCGCTAACGTTAACGCTGTCGCCAGCTTCTCCACGGCTTCAGTCGTAGGGCGGCATTCTCGCGAGAGCGGCGGCTGATTGAACGATGAGGGTTTTCTGCTGCCTCGGAATTGGGACGTGCCGTAGGTTCCGAGCTGTGGTTGCTGCTGCTTCAAACCGGGAAGAGTCAAAGTGGTCGCGGCCGCTGCGTGAGGTGCTCACCTTAGCCCCCAGGCACTTCAGCGATTCCTTCTGTGCGAACTGCTCGCCCGTGCTGCTGCGGAAGATCTTCGTCCTACGGCCCAGCCCCGTCGCGAACGTTACCGTCTTCTCCATGTTCAGCGACATGCCGGTCAGCGCGCAGAACTCATCGACTAAGTCCGCGCCCCGTTGCAGATCTGCCTCGGAGTGCTTCGCCAACAAATTCGCATCGTCTGCGTACGACTGCGTCGACACGCCTGGTGCCTCGACTTTTACCGCCTTCATCAACACTGACAGCAGCGCGTTGATCAGGATGACCGAGATAGGGCACCCTTGCAGAATGCCGTTCGTCACCTGAAACTCCTTTCCGACCCCGAGGGGGAGCTTGAACCGCCTGACGAGGGTGTCGTAGATGGACTTCAGCGGTTTCAGAATCCGGGAGTGGAGCCCGAGGTCCTGCATGAGGCGGAGTGCGATTTCCCGCGGGACGCGGTCAAAGCACTTCGAGAAATCCAGAGATAGCCCGCACAGTGGCTCGCCGCTCAGCAAGGCGCGTTCGATCTCGAGCGTCATTGTAAACAACGGGTCCTCTCCCCGGTGGCCAGGTCGGAAACCGTGTTGACCCTCCTCGACCCAACTCTCCTGCCACACCGCAACATCCTTCAGACGCCGGCAGGCCCAGAGGCGGTACACGCAGGATGTCACCGTTATCGGTCGCATGTTGAGCGGTTGCCCGTCGTCGCCCTTCGGAATCATACTCACGAGAGCTGTTCGCATTGCCTGCGGCCAGATCCCCGTTCTCTCGACCAGGTTCAACAGTGTGGCCAGGGATTCAAGGTACAGGTCGGGGAGTGCCTTCAGCTCAGCCATCCTCCAGCCGTCGATCCCGCAAGCACCCTTGACGCCTTTCTTCGTTAGCAGCGCGCGTAGCTCTGTCCCCGTGATCTCGCCTACTTCCTGAGGGTGTCCATCGATGTAGCGCTGGTACCGGCCAGCAAAAGGTGTGTAGGGCGGCTCGGGACCGTCCTTGTAGGCGCGGAAGACCGGATCCCATGCGTCCTGAAGCACTGCGTCCATTTCCTCTGCGTTTGCCGTGGTCCGCTCACCTTCCAGCGTGGTCGCTTCCTGCCTGTGTTGCCGTCGGCACCACGCTACGACACTCCGCCTGTTTTCGTCCGCTCGCTTTGTCGCTCCGGTGAAGTATTTTGCACGTCGAGCCTCCATGCTGGCCTTTCCGATCGCTCCGTTCCTCTCCCGGACTGCCTGCAACAGACTGCTGCACTCCTGGAGACTGGGCAATTCGTCCCATGCCGTCATCGGCTTTCCGCGTAGCGCTGCGCACTCACTCGCGAGCTTCCTACAGTTCTTCCAGCAGTTCTGCATCTGACTCGGCGTCGACTGTGGTCCCCCTCGGTTCGTAAGGTGCCGGTGTAGCTGCTCTAGGCGATGGATGGTGTTGCGCAGTCGGAGTTGAACACCCGAGGCTGCTCCTGTGCCGTCATTGGAACTTCTCGCTGTCGCCCTCGCACGCGTTGGTGCCAGCAGACGACCTCGTCCTGTGAAACGCCGACGTTCTGACGTCTGAACTTGGCACAAGTCCAGCAGGTGCCTTTCCGCCGTTGCAGACCATTCTCGCCACGCCTCGTCGACGTCGCTGTTCCCCACTGCCTGGGCAAACCTCGACTGCTCTAGGAGTTGACGTGCCCGCGCTGAGTCTTCTTCCACCGTGGCCAATTGCTGTTGGAGCGGTCTGACCTGAATCGGCCGCGGCAACCGGTACCGCCAAACCGTCTGGTCGAACGCCTCGAGATCGAAAGTGGCAGTCACGAGTCGGTGTCCAGGTACGTCCACGATCGTCGTAGTGCAGCTCGAGAACGCTTGCGCCGCGACCCGATTCATCATCAGGCGGTCGATGCGCGTGCCCGGGGTGCTACAGGTGGCGAAGGTGGCGTCGGGGGCCTGCCCTGTGCTGACTTCTTGTAGTCGCGCTGCGTCGGACCACCCGTTCCGCAGAGCCTTCCGGAGTGTCGGGGATCTCGCCTCGTCGGTGTTAAGATCCCCGGCGACTATGATTGGAACGTCGCCGAGGCTGTCCGCTGCGGCGAAGAGGACCCTCTCCAACAATGCTTCCCTGTCGTCGACTACCGACCTGTCGTTTCCTGACGGGCAGTACAGGTTGATCACGTGCACGAACGTGCTGCCCGTTCCCGTGGCGACCGCCGTGTGCAGAAAGCGGGCATCAGTGTACGCACTGCCAATCATCTGGTGCAGCGCCGTGGGAGAGAACGCCGGCACGGGCTTCTGGACCAAGGTGCAAACTCCCCCGTTCCTCGCGCTCGTCTCGGACCTGACTCCGGACGATCGACAGCTCCTCCCCATCGGTTCACTCCCCCAGTGACACTTCCAGTCTTCGAGATGCATCTCCGCTTCCGGCCTTCTCGTCTCTAGGAGTGTCACCTCCTGACAGCAGAGGACGTCGGTACACACCCCTTTCACTGCCGGGATGTACCGCAAGAGCGAGGACACGTTGAGTGTGGCGACGCTCCAGCATCGGGGGCCGGGATTCTCTTCGATGTCCCCTCCTAGCAGCAGGTGCTTTCGGCGTGCCTCCGCAACTGATAACTTCGTCCGTCTGACCTGCTCCGGCGGGCTTCGACAGAAGGGCGTGGGTCGGCGGTGGCATCGTCCTCCGGATCGTCTGTGTCGGCTCGTCGTGCGCGTTGTCGGTCGGGAGAACTGGCGGACCTGCCGAGTACGGCAATAGGCCCAGGGCATCGATTGTCGTGGTCGTACGAGGCTCGCCGACAGGGCGCGTTCGGGTTGATGGGAGGAGGCCTCTGCCGGTGCCGCCTTCGTCGTCTCACCGTAGTGGCGTCGTAGTCAGACCGCCTCGTCCTGCTTCGCCTTCTTCCTCGCCGCGAAGCAAGGGGCGCAGATCTTCGACTCGCATGCGCACGCCCTCATCATCGTTCCCTTCTGGCGGGTGGTGTCGCATACCGAGCATACAGTTTCGCTCTTGTTGCGCGCTGCTTCCTGCCATTCGTGGCAGTGCTCTTCTTTTACCGCTTCGTCGGCCTGTGGTTCTCCAGGTACGGTTACTCTGGGGACCTTCCCGTGCCAGATTTTGGCTTCCGCCCTTCTCTCGTCACCGTGGGCGAGCTCGCGGATGTGCAGTGGGTCCCGTCCGGCGCGCCTGAGCACCTCCGCTGGGGGCGGGCTTTGCGCCGTCACGACCATCCGCGTCCTCCCTTTCTTCGAGAACGTCTTCCGCGTCCTGCCGACCCAGCCCGCGCGCACGAGCGCCTGCACGATGTCTTCGGCGTGCTCGTTCCGGCCGCCCGTGACAAAGTACGCAACTCCTTCGTCCGGCAGCTCCGGAGCGAGCAGCATGCCTGCCGCCTCTCGCAACGCCTCGAGCTGCTCCCCTTCCGCGCTGTAACGTACACCCAATCGTGCTCTCGCCGGCACCAGACCGTGTGTCCCCGGTAAGGCTGTAAGAGCCAGGGCCTCTTCCAAGGTCGCGTCCTCTGCAAGCCATTGAACTTTGTGGGACTCCCCACCTTCTACGAACCTCGGAGCCGACCAGAACAGCCCTTCGTGTCCGCTTGCCCCGAGGAGGCTGGCTGCGTGTGCTTGCGGCACCCGGACCATGCACGTGCTACGATCGGACATCCTAGCGTGGCGCCAACGGTGTCGCCTCTCGATGGTGACGGCTGCCCCCTTTGCCGATCTCGCGCACAGCGTGTCGGTGGCCCCGGCCCCCTTCGTCTCACTCCGCAGAATCTCGACCTTCTCGTCTGTCAGTTCGCGATGGAGTGCCGTGAACACGAGCACGCGTGTTGCCGAGGCGTCCCCATCCAGCGTCACCTGTCCTCCAGATGGCTTCGCCGTTTTGGCTCCGCGCAGTGTCACGTGCGCGTACTCCACTGACCCGTCTTCCCGGAACACTAGCTCGCGCGTCGAGTCTTCGGCTATGGATCGCGGGGTGACGATCACCAAACGTACCCCTTCCGTCTCCAGTTGCGTCAGCTCGTCGGCGTACTGGAGCACGCGCCTCCCTTCGCCCATCGTTGCTTCGATTACGCCTTCTGGCTTCGCCTTCTTCTCGGATTCGTCGAGGAGCAGCTTCGCATCGATCAGCGGTAGCTCCCAATCCTTCGCTCTGAGAGCAGGTTTTCCTCTGCTAACGGGCTTCTTCTCGCCATCGGGCTTCTTACCACAATCTGCAGTCGTCGTTCGCCGCGCTTCCTTCCCGGCGGTCGCGACCTTCAGCCAACCGCTCTTCATCTCCTGCTTCGGCTTCGCCTCTGCGCTCTTCAGGCCTCCTTTCGGCGGCACCGTCGTCCACGCGCCTTCTCGCCGCACTGCCGGTGCGTCCGCCTTCCAGTTGGCCTGCGTCTTTCGCGGTTCGGCCTTCACTTCCGCTTTCGCTTCCTTCTTCGGCGCCTTCTCTGCCCCTACCGTGGGATGTTTTCGTCCCATCCTTTCTGACAGGATCAGTAGGATCTTGACGATCCCAAACACAGTGCAGTACTGCGCTTCGTCTTCGCGGTTTTCTGACGTGTTTTCTCTCCGTCTGGTTCTCTTCTCCTCTTGTCGTTTCTTTCTGTGCTCTCTTGGTGTGCTTCCTTTGCCGTTAAGCAGCGGCTGCCGGCTTATCCCGTGACACCTTTTATGGGAAAGCTGCGGAAGCGTCATAATCCTGCACCAAACTCCCCGTGGTGCAGGCCATTTGGTACAGAATTATTACGGTTCAGCATTTGTGTGGTTCGTCATTTGTTTTTCTTCTTCGAAATATGGTATTGGTATTTTCGGTGAGGCTAACCCAACCGCCTACCCTATCGCATCCGGCACTGAAATCCAGATTCGCCTGTGTTTCGTGCAGCTCGCACATTCCTGCATTAGCAATTTGCAACTGACGACCTTCCTCGAGCATTTCCTACAAAACAGGTGCTTTATATCAAAAAGAAAGCGGAAGAAATAGAAATGAGACGGCCACAGGTAACCGGAGAAAAGCAGGTTTGTTTTGTTCTTTTGTTGGTTCGTTGTCGACAAACTAACTCTGTTGCCGTTTTGGATGTTAAATCTGAAGCCGTCCCCGTCGAATCATCAAATGGTGGGCACCCAGATTTATTTGAGTACATCGACCACGTGGATTCACATGCAACCAGGGCTTACGCAGCTCTTTAGTCTTGGAGCTAAATACCTACTGAAAATCAGTACGTAGGGTCAGGCAAAAAAGAAATAGAGCATGGGGGGCTCACCTGCCAGTGTTGCATGTCTTGCCTCTGCCTCCTCTCCGGCCTCAACCCTCCAGTGTCGCGGTGGTAAGCAACAGCAGGATCTGCCGCGGTTGATTCCCCAGATGAATCTGCAGAAAAGATATTACGTGCTGATAACGTACTGATTCAGCACTGTACACGTACTGATTCAGCATGCGTACAAGGTTGAAGTATGGCTAAAGATAAAGTGGTGTCACCTGAGGGGGTAATCTCAGGGCCGCCCACGTCATAAGTCGTTAAGCTTTGAGTTCTTTTAAGTACATGAACCACATGGATTAGCATCCACCGTTAAGCAGCGGCTGCCGGCTTATCCCGTGACACCTTTTATATGTACGTTATAGAAAGAGTGGCGTTGGCACTCTTACAGGTTCGTTCCCTCGTAGCTCGCCGGGAACGGGCACTCCCGTGAAACTGGGTATGGTTACCGTTTAAGAAACTAAGAAAACTAACGTGCTGAAATCAGTACGTTCAGCATGCTGAACGTACGGGCCTGCATGCGACGGTGGACTCCAGCTGGTCCGTAGCTGGAGATAAAGAGGGCGTGTCCGAGGCGGCTCAAAATGTACTATGGGGCAGCGGTGACGGCGATCGGGAAGCAGGAAGTCGAACGCATGAGGAGGAGGTTCGCCGGTTTGGACGGGGCCGCCCCCGACGAGCGCAAGAAGCAGTGTTGCACGTGCTGCACCACGGGCATAGATTAGACCCAGGCGTTGTCCCAATGTACAGGCAGATCACAACCTGGGCCGACCAGGTCAAAAAGTGGGGATACGCGCGAGCGTTGGCGGAAACGGCGTGGGTCACATCCGAAGCGGGTGCTCCAACCAAAAGGCGTGTAAAGCGAACACTCAAAAGAAACGGGTGCGACGCGCCCACTTTTTTAACAGCACTGTAGCTCCTGCTCCTGAGGATGTGGACACCGCCGTGGGCACCGTTCTCGTTGGCCAGGGATACGCTGTGACGCTGTTGCCTGCCATTGCGTCGTCAAGATCGAGTGCGATTCTGATAGAGTAGATGATCGGGCAGACATTCTATGCTGTTCCGAGTTTTTAGAAGCCGGTACTGTCTCATCGGTTTGGCGGAGTGGATATCGAACGGCGAGAGCAGCGAACACTGAGATTGTCTGCCCTTTGCACGTGTCTTGCACGAACTCTGCGTCGCTTATCACTTTGGATAGCCGTGCGGACACACATAGTGGCGACTGACACCATGGAATGGCGGCCAAGACTCGCTGTGACACACCCTGTCAGAACGCAGAGTAAAGAGGAATGTCAGGTTTTAAAAAGGAGAAGAGGAAGAAAAAAAAAAGGAGGAAGAAAAGAAAGAAAGAAAAAAAAGACGCGGCACCGATTGTTCCGAGCGGAAAATCTTCCGCTCGTAGCTCGGGATTGCAAAACTCTCCCTCCGGCCTTTTTCGGAAAAACGTATGGGAGCTACCTTTGCCGATGCCGAAGAGATGCTTAAATTTAGTGTTTTTTTTTTATTAGTGGCTAGCCGAAAGTAGAGACAGAGAAAAGAGAGAGTGTGTGTGTGTGTCTGTCTGTGCACGATGGAGCCCAGCCTCAGCGGCTGGAGTTAAAGCTGGAAGCGGGTGGCACGCTGGCTTTTCGGTGCGACGTCGGGCACACCCTCGTTAGCCCTTTACGACAAAGTCGCTGTCATCAAACTCCGCGCAGCGCGGTAGCTTGCAAACGGGCACAGTGCCCCAGTCGACTTCATCCTCGAGGATATCAGTCCGAGTAAGCGCCACTTTTTTCGTGTCTACGTGCCGGGGGGAGGATTAGCCTGCTCTAGTGAAATGATAGTGAGTGAATACGATCGTTAGGCGTTTCGTCTCTCCAAACACGCTGCCAGCGTTCTCTTTCGTGTATACAATGCATTGTTGCTACGAAAAAAAGACGGTTTCATATGAAGCTCAGACACTGCGCCTCCCAGGATGAAGACACTGCAAAAGAGGATCAATGGTTGCTGACAAGAATAGATGTGCTGCAGAACGAGCCCCCGTAAAATTCTTGAATTTGATCCGTTGATTCTTCAGAAGGCTTGCTGCATCCTCGTCACCCTCCGTCCGTGAGGGCGTAAATAACTCCAGCTTCCGAAGCTGGACTTCGCCGTTTGTGCGGCCGGCAACACAATTGTGAATTTTTTGCATTAGTGTGATTGTCAGGCCTTCGACTACCCTGAGCAACGCACTATGCACACTCCGTGTCTACGCCACAGCAGATGGCAACACAACGTTCTACCGCTTTGCCAGCCGCAAGACGTGGTGATGCTGACGGCTTTTTTCTTTTTTTAGTGAAAAAAAGAATGTTCGCTGGCGCGAGTGGGAACACTTCCGGACAACGAGTAACAACCAGCAGATCACCAGCAGCTGAACAATGATAATGAGACACAACACTCAAAGATGAGGGTTCTTGTTCTTCGCGTGCACAGGGTGTAAAGCTCTCGAAGGAAGGGTTTTTCCTGTGGTGGCACTAGTTCGTTTGTGCTTCGTCCTCGGTACTCATGTGCAGGCGTGTTCCGGAAGTGTTCCCTTCAGTACAGCAGTACTAGCCTTGTGCTTATTTATTGAGGCTGGAGGGGGGAAGAAAACAATACGACTACAAAGCGTTCGTCGAACGCTTACGCTCGCCACTGAACCCAGATTTACCTGTGTTACGTGTGGGCTACAGCACATTTACCTTCGAGATTTCGCAACGTCGGCAGCCTTCTCAAGTATTTCCTACAAAGCAGGTGCTTCTACAAAAAAAACAAGAAAAAGATTCTTCACGGCACGGACGACTCTTTCATGAGGAGTTGCACTCTGTGGTCGGCTGTGACCAATGCACACCCGGCGCAGGACTTGTTGTTGCAGTAGTTGGACGACGAGAACAGGGTGAGCACCTTGGCCTTCTTCGCGATGTTGACGCCGAACGAGAAGGACTGGTGCGCCCGCAGAAGTGCGTCGAAGTCGTTCACCTTCAAGAACTCATCGACGGCGTGCTGGCCGAAGATGCACGAGCACTGCCTCGCTTTGTTCCTGTGTTACGTTTATTGTGGTTTAGAGGTTCGGTGTTCTGGTGATATCAATGCTCGCTTGAGGATCCGGGGGGGGGGGGGGGGGTAA